>JBBPBR010000001.1:49474479-49485822 GCA_037974775.1 Cicer pinnatifidum | reverse complement strand
TATCATTAACAAAATTAGAAACCATCATTTAATTTTTTGACAAAATATTATTAACTAAGATATTAAGTCAAAAAGAATTCTTCTAATTATACATCATTAGTTGAGTCAAAAAAAAAAAATTGTGCATCATTAACTATATGTTTTTTTTTTCTGCGTTATCTTTATATAGTTTATTTGTAACAGTATACGAATAAATTAGGAACAGTTCAACGATAAAATTTTTATTAAACAGTTCAACTTATAATTAAGATAACAAAAAATAAACATTAGTCAAAAACAAAAAAATTAGTGCAAGAAATATATATGTGAAAAGAGTTAATTCCTCTCTTCTTCCCACTCAATTTCTAATTTTTCTCTCATTCTAGATTTTCTGGACCATCCGATGACACAGCTTCAATCAATCCAATCGAACGGTGCAAGCTGACCAGTCAAAATAAAAGTCTTAATATCTTGCCACGCGTCCACAACTTGGCACACTATGATATGCCGTTATTAGAAAAAATACAAGAAAACATTCAGTCAAACAGAAATAGAAAATGGAAGATGGGGGCAGTTTCGTATTTTCCGTTACTGCAATGCAACCTCGCACACCCGAACAAATATGGTCAAGCTTCTTTATTTGGTCATGTGAAATTCTCAGTATATAATTGCTCGCTCTCTCTTCATTCCATCGAGATCGAACAACAACTTAGTGTTTCTTCAATTGATTCTGTAAGTTCTGTTTAAACTTTTTTTTTTCCGTTTCATGAAGAAGTTGTAAGGTAAGTATTCCGCAGTAATTTATGGAACCGCTTAAATTCGGTGCTGTGAACTGTGTTTTGTTTATCGTTTTATTTTATGAGGAAATTAGATACTGTGTTGTGCGAATGAATGTTTGTTACATGTTTTCGTTAAGTTAGATTCTGTAATTCAGATTAAAAAATTGTAATGTAGCTGTGGAATTGCGCAATTTTCTTGTTCTATGGTAATTTAACGATGTTTCAGTTTCATTCTGTTAATTTTTGTGGAAAATTGTGATATGATTAAGTTTTGACTTGTGATACGGTTTAAGAGTATCAGAACTAGAAAAGCTTGCTTAACATGTAATTAAGTTAAGTATTAGTTGCTAAAATCCGCATCTGGTTTCTTCATGATCTTGAGAATGCTTGATCCTTTTTTTATTCAATTGTGGTATTAGATTTGAATCTTTGACTGCATATATGACTAGTTTGGGTTGGTTTATAACCTAGACGTGCTTTTCAATTAAAGTAAATTTATTATTTTTGTAACAAGAAAAAGTCATTGTAAACTTTTAGATCTTTATATTCAAGGATTACACGATGGAGCTTATGAAAAAAATTGAAATGTAGAAGCTAATTTTAAAAACTTCATAGTTATTACAAGATAATTTTGAATTTTGAGTTTTTCGTAAGGGCTGGTGGAGAAGTGTGCTTGAACTTCCTCATAAACTATCCTAATCCTCTGTCACCATTGTGGCTTTAAATGCTTTGTGCTGTCTTTGCTTTGGTGGGTTTAAATGCTTGGTACTGTCTTTGCTTTGGAAGTAATTAGTCTCAATGTCTTAAATCATGTTGCTAATAAACTACATTATTGTTACATCTTTATCCTCTGTCTCTCTCACACACACACAAACAAATGTACACAGTTACACCTATGCATATCATGTCTTTGGAGTTGGACATGCTTAACTGGCCCGTGAGTAATGTGGTTTCTTCTATAAGTTCACACGATGTACATGCATCGATGGCTAAATTCATTTGGATGATATGTCAGATATATAAATAGATGCATATAGTTGCACACACAAATGCATACCCTGTCCATCTACTATTCTACTTGTGTATTAAGCTTACTCTTACTTAGTCTTTCCTTTGGTTGTTGAAGGGTGACATATTTGCTTCAGAGTTTGCATAAGGATATCGTCATTTTCTGGGTGACAATTATCTCGACTTGATTTTGGTAGATACTATCTGAATGGGAATAATGCAGCGCAGGTAAGAAGAAAAATATTATGTAGCTTAACAGAGTAGAGTACTATTTCCTTTCTTTGCTCTATATCTTAATATAAATATTTCATTTCTCTTTTACTTGCACTAGTTCTCTGTGTTCATATAACCAAAATGCCTGAACTTTTTAGTTTACTATTTCTTCTGTAGTGCGCCTAAAAGATCAAATGGTAGCACCAGGATTGTCATCACCCTAATTATGGGAATTGCTTTCGGATTTTTGGTTGGTATTTCAATTTCATCTGCCCATTTGACTAAGGTAAATTTACAATCATTAATCTTTTCAGTGTTGTGTCAGGCCCCTATCATCCTTTTAAGTTTTCCCTTCATTTTTTGAGGAGCTATATTTTGCAGATTAGCTTACTTTCAGGTGTAAAGAATTCTTTTGGCGTACCTATGTCTGAAATAGAGAGATATTCAGCAGAAATAGGCAGAACTCATGCTGTTATTGACAAGTCTTCTGGAACCAAAAATATTGAAGCCCTAGGGTCAGTTAGGTTACCAAAGGTAATTTCCATGCTTATTCTTTTGATGGATTTGCATTCGTGCACTTACATTCTCAGAAAAGTAAAGCTGTATATTTTGATCAATAATTATATTCCAAGAGAACAACATCCTTTGGTTGTTAGCATTTAGCCCAGTTGTAATAAGTGAAGTGAAACTGTAATTTGATAGGTTGAGTTTCAGAATATGCTCTATTTTCATTTCCTGGCCATGGTTTTATCTTACATAAGACATGTTGGAATATTCTGTGATAATAATCTTTCTCAGTGGCTAATGACTGTGGGTTGAAAATATCTTGAACAGTTCAACCTTCTTTTCTAATAAAATTTTAAGGTGTACAGATTGAAGTGTCGGATAATATTTTATTAAATAAACTCCTCCATTTTGTTTGCATTTTTGTATTTTGAAATTTATCTGCGGTTTTATGGCCTTGTTCCGTAATTGATTATATATAGATATGATTATAAAACTTACCAGATAGAAAAAATCTCCCAAACTTCAATTCATCAAGGAAGTAAACATCTGCTTGTATCTTGAAAAAAATATGTAGTAGTTAGCTTTTATTCTAACTTGTATGTTTTTTCAAAAAGCATTCATGGGATTATCAACCACGTAAGTTGTCATGAAATAGACTTCTATTTGAACTAATACAATTTTCTAGCTGTGTTGTGAAACAATAATTTGGGTGCTGATGTTTAGCAATCAGGAGCTTATCAACATTTAAATTTGTCGTCGACTCATCATTATTAACAAACTAATACAAAGTAGTGCTTCAAAAATAATAATATACATTGCTTAAGCAATCTGACAGGCATTAGCTTTGGCTCTGTCAACATCTGTCTCATTCATAGATCCTTTGATATACCTCAAGATTCGAACCACTACAAGTGAGCAAAAAACTTACATAAAGGCCTAGTCATAGTAAGGTAATTCAGCTTCTCAAACAGGATATTTACTAGGATAAAAAAAGACCCCTCTTGATAATAATCCGCCATAAGTTTGGGATTTGGATCCATAGGTGTGTTAATAGACTTACAATCTAACATCTTGATCTCCTCTAAAAATGTCAAATGCATATTTTCTCTGAGAATAGAGTACACCTTCTTTGACTGGGCTTACATAAATTCCTTGGAAATATTGCAGTCAGCCTAAGTCCTTGGTCTAAATGTTTTTAAGTACCACTTTGGTCATTTCCTTTAATAACAATGCCATCCACCTAAACAATGTGATAAATGCATTGGTTCATTGAGGAATGCCTATAAACCATTGAATGGTCATATTTGGTGCGGATTGTGCCAAAATCTCAAAGAACTGAACTGAATATGCCATACCATGCTTTAGACTTTGCTTGAGGCTATATAAGACTTTGTGCAACCTATGAACATAGCTGCAGGATTTCCCTTAAGCAATGAACTCGAGTGGTACAGACTTCCTTGGCTAATTCACCATGTCAGAAGACATAACTTCACATAGCTGCCATTGGTAGGAAGTGACGAATCAACTATAAAAGGTGTTACCATAATTCAGGCAAAAAATATGAGTATAGCCTTTAGCTATAAGACGAGCTTTCAAGCGATCAATGTAACCTTCTAGGCCTATTGATTAATCAACTATAGGTTTCTTTGGAGGAGAGGGAACGAGAGTCCTTGTCTGTTAGGATCTAGCTCGTCATCTCATCAATCATAACCTGCTTAAAATCAAATTCAAATTCAAATCAGCCTTATCTCCATCCTATAGACCGCCATCTCATCAATCATAACCTGCCGAAAATCAAATTTAAATCATCTTTTTCTCTATCCTATTATCTACAATAAAATATCTCAACATATCATAAGGGACTGTCAATTTTTTTGTTAAGGTTAAGCTTCTTTCTAGAATTTTTCCTTGTATTGTTTTTTGTTTCTTTGCAGGTATAGATTTCATTTAGCATGCCATCATCATATCATTATCCTTGCTTTAGTTGGTTAGCATTTTATTATGTCAAGCAAATCAAATCTGATTTGAAACTGCTACTTTGACAGATAAATGTTTCGTCAAATCCTCGTGGAGCTGAATCACTACCCCCAGGAATTGTTGTACCAGAATCTGATCTTTATTTGCGCAGACTATGGGGTGATCCTAGTGAAGTACATGACAAAAACAGTTATTTACTATGCATGAAATTATCTGTGCCTTATAGTTTTTACTTTATAGCTCTCATATAGTACCACACTACTACAAATATGACTAGAATTATCCTATCTGAAATTGAAACAGACCCCATGTTTACTCTCTCTGTGACATCTGGCTGTCTCGTTTGCATGTGTTTATGGTTTGTGATGTCAGGCACTCTAATTTGTATGTGCTGTCTATGAATTGTGATGTCGGATGTGTCAGAGGAAAACACAGTCATACTTGCCCATATTTCTTTCATACTTCAACCTCAGTTGAAAAGGGTATATAAGACAATCAAAACTATTTCCCCTGATGCACAGTCAAATTGGCTCGAGATGTGCACTAATTTCAATTCTGACTTCATGCAGCTCTTATGCATTCATGAGGGCCATTGCATATGAGTGTGTCATGTCAGGAGATATGCATGTCGATAAGTCCTTGTGCTGATATGGATAGCACATACATGTTAAACATCTATTTCTTTTCTTTTTTGGAAAATCTTACAACGAAACCCTGAATTCTGCAGGACCTAAAGAAAAAACCAAAGTATCTACTAACATTCACTGTTGGTTATGATCAGAGGCATAATATCGATGCTGCCGTGAAAAAGGTTACACGGATAGACTACATTTATATATTTGAATTTATTTGTGTGTTTACTATTTCATATTTTCTTCATAAGTACTGACTATTAAATTGTTCTGTAGTTTTCTGATGATTTTGCAATTTTGCTCTTTCATTATGATGGTCGAACTAGTGAATGGGATCAATTTGAGTGGTCAAAGAATGCAATCCATGTTAGTGCAAGGAAACAAACAAAATGGTATAAATTTTCTGTCCTTTTTTGCCTTTTAACTTGTGGAATTCGTGAGCAAATGGGCAATGAGAAGCTAATAGCTTGAGTTCACATTTAACTTGGGAACTTATAAATGAGTTTATCGATATGAGGAGTGATGATTCTACTGCTTTACACTTTACTTTTATTCACTTTGCTTCTAATTTTATGTTATACAGGTGGTATGCTAAAAGGTTTCTGCACCCCGATATAGTATCGGCTTATGAATATATTTTTATTTGGGATGAAGATCTTGGAGTGGAACACTTCAACGGGGACAAGTATTATTTTCATCTGTCTAGTCTGCTTTAGTTTGACGCTATGTGCAACTTTTAGTTTGATTAATTTTCTATATTCTATTCGCTAGGTATATTAATTTAGTCATAAAGCACGGTTTAGATATCTCTCAACCTGGTCTTGAGCCCAATAATGGATTGACATGGGAGATGACAAAGAGAAGGGGTGACAGAGAAGTTCACACGTATTACTTCGGCTTTCCTCTCTTTCTAATTTTAAGCATTAATGTATTGTACTTTTTTCATAATTCAAATGTTTTCCTAAATCTTAAAACATTTATGTACTTGTTGGCAAATAGGGTCACTGAAGAGAAACCAGGATGGTGTAGTGATCCGCATTTGCCTCCCTGTGCTGCGTATGCTCTTTCTTCCACCCTGATTCAAAGTTGAATTGTTGTATAGATATATCATTACGTGGACTTTCTTTTCTTTCTCTATGTAGTTAACATTACTGTTTCTTGTGTTATTTTAGATTTGTGGAAATTATGGCGCCTGTTTTTTCTCGGGAGGCATGGCGTTGTGTGTGGCATATGATTCAGGTATATTTCATTTTTAATGTCCCACATGATGGTTATTGTAATATAAGTTATAACTGAATGAATAGGTAAACTTTCTTTTGCGTGATATACACAAACTTTTTAATCACCCCGGTGACTTTTAAATACATGCTTGTAGAATGATCTAGTACATGGATGGGGATTGGACTTTGCCCTTAGAAGATGTGTGCAGGTGAGCAGATTCTATTATCTATTTATTATCACCTATTCCTACTTTGTATTCTTTTCATTAGCCTTGCTAATTGCTGGGTATGCTTCATTTGGTCGTGTGTGGCTTCAGATGCTAAGCTCATGAACTCAATCAAATGATTTAAATTCAAGCATAACTTTTTCTTTTTGAACTTAACTTGCAACATCATTTCCCGGTTTTATAATATATTATTGTATCTGTGTTTCTGTTCATAATAATGAATTTTGGCTCCTGTATTTTCTTAAACTACTATGTGGGTTGTCAGTATTATGGTCAATGTAATTCTCGAAATGCATTCTATTTATTCTTGAGTTAGTCAAAGAGGCTTCCACAGTTTTGTATTTTTTGTTCCTTTCTTGTTTATGAATCTTCGAAAGGCTATTTCTGTGTGGAATCTGTATATTTTGTGTTCAGTACAGTGTTACATTCTTATCACTCAAATGAAATCTTCATAGAACATAATTGATTTTGTTTATCTTGCTTTGATCTGAATGAATCCGTTTTGCCTATTTTTAGCAACCAGCATATGAAAAAATTGGTGTAATTGATTCTCAATGGATTGTTCATCAAGTAATTCCGTCTCTCGGGAACCAGGTCAGTCACCACTGGCTTATAAATATTTAGGGCTACTTCTTTTGAGGGTAACATTCTAAATAGAGTTTTTGTAAATGCATTCACTTGTTGGGATTATTATATGTAGGCTGTGCTTGGTTGATCGGTTGGAAAATATTTGTTTGCTTCTTTTTTTGGCATGGAACCTTCTATATGTAGAAGACTCATGAATGACAAATAATTTGAGTCTCGTCGGGTGGTTCTACTTAAGTAAATCTCTTATTGCCTATTTTTTCCACACCAGGCTCAAATTGAGCCCTTACTGGGAAACCAAACTCTTTATTATTTGGACCGAAATGTAGTATGTTCACATAACAAAGTCTACATGAAATATATCTGGATTGCGTTGTTCCAGCTTCCAAGTATTCTTTGTTTTCTTCCATTTTCCACTTTCTCTTCTCCACCTACTCAACCAAGCATAGTTATGGCGCTCAAACTGTAGAACTGCTTGAGTAATTGTGATATTTTTTTTCCTATTTATGTTGATGTGTATATTCATATACATTGTTGCAGAACATATATAGCATATATTATCCAGTTAAAGAATTTTATCACTCTGGGGAACAAGACGAAAAAATAGTTGCTTCTACTTGCCAAATAGTCCATTTGGGCATTATTTTATTTTGCAAGAATTTTTGTATTAATTTTATGATATAATTTTCAGGGAGAGGCAAACAACGGAAAAAGTCCACGGGAGGCGGTATGTATATTTCCTATTCAACAATGTTACTTGCAGTTATTTTGCACACATAATTACCCAATTGACTTCTTTTTAAACTCTATGAGAGCTACGTGTAAGTTATCTTGGGTTGTAACTTTCAAACAGAAAATATCTTGGGTTGTAAATGTAAGATCGGTTGTCGTAGTAGCATTATGCTACTACCAGGGAGCTCCTTTCTCCTACCTCACATTTAAAAAAACACGTATGGTTCTGGAAATATATTGTCGGGCGGCAAAAATTGTGTTTTTGTCTAAAAGTATATTCTTAAACAACAGAAAATTTGTGTTTTTTCCTAATGCATACTTTCGAAAGGACTTTGGAGGATGAGAAAACCGACAATTTTTCACACTCTGCAATACTATATTTTTTGGTATCGTTATCAACGACCACCCAAAACTAAAAATCAGTAGTACCTTTAAAAAATAATTAGTTTGTGATTCTTTTCTTTGTTAAATGTTGCGCTTTATTTCACAAACAATATTTCACTCTTGTTCGGTATCTCTTTTAGGTGAAAACCAGATGCAGAACTGAATGGGCCCAGTTTCAAGCCCGCCTAACCGATGCGGACAAGATGTATCTCAAAGAACTTACACCGAATGGAAAGGGTTGATATATGGATCCATCTTCCTATTGTACATGTTTAAAATACTCTCGAAGGTCGTTTGTTGTGTATTGATTTCTTTGACTTCTCTCTCTTAGTGCAATTTTCGGTAATTTTAATATTTTTTTCTTTTTCCAAGCGACAACGATTCTTATTTGATAAGAAGTTTTGAGGTGATTGTCAAGTTGAAAAAAAAGTATGAGAGAAAAACCAACTATTATCATATCTTGGTTTAGGTTTGAAATAAAGTAACCAACTATTGAAACCAATTGCATTATTATCATCTTGGTTTAGGTTAGAAATAAAGTAACCAACTATTGAAACCAATTGAGTTCATTGAAAAAATGTAATTTGATTGAGGATACAAAGCGGGGGGGGAGTGAGTTCTTTGAGTTTCCTTAAATGTGGGAGGATCTTTTTCCACTCCTCTAAATTATTTTACTTTGTGTTGTTCGAAAGTTCACTTCTAGAATCATGCGTGGTTTATAAGAAATGTGGAGGTGGGGAAAATTCATCCCAAACCTTAAGACTACTTTTTATGAGAATCGTACTTGTCATATTCTTTTGTTAAGACTATTTTCTATTTGTTCTGTTTATTTTTGTTTGTTAAGCACATTTTTAACATGGGAATGATGGCCAAAAGGAAAAAGGTAAAAAGAGAATCTACATATATTTTGTTAATTTCATGTGTCATGTTTTTTTATTCTTTATATTTAGTTTGGACGTACCAAAAAAAATATCTCTATATAAGCATACGCATCATGTTCGGACATGTATAGTCGATGATACAATTACAGATCTCTCCTCAAAAGATTTGTCAAACATGCACGAAATTTAACTGATTTTGCTAGCTATCAGCATCAACATCTAATGGTTTGCATGAGGTTTTTTATAAATAAAAAATAAAGGGGGAACTAAAAGGAAACGTGACTTTTATAAAAAATAAAAAAATAAATAAAAAATAGTGTCGTGTAGGAAATAAGGAGTACGGTTGAAGTATGTGGAATAGGGTTGGAGATGTTTTTTTGCTTGAAATAACAGATTTCTAGCTTAGAATAAAATGTTGGTTTTACTCACCTTCCTGACTTGTTACCCAAAGACTCGACTTATTATAACAATTTTATGAATGCTATGTGGGACAACAGAGTTTGGTGACATTTGCTATATAATATACTAGTAATATATTCAATTGGACCATAGCACCCTCTTGTTTTAACATCTTATTTGTCCAAACAAATTTTGTTGTTTGCTGCTTTGCCTATTCAGTATCAAACTGTGATTTTGTTTGTCCACACCAGCACAAGGACTCAAACCATAGCGGTAACATAGCAACGTCATCAAACATAGACAATCGAGTCACTCACCTGTAACCGGAATATATATTAATTAAAAAAGATTAAAAAATTTAATTTATAAATTTTATACTTTTTAATAGTAATAATAAATTATTATTACTATTATTATTATTACTATTATTATTATTACTATTATTATTATTATTATTATTATTATTATTATTACTTTCTTTTTACACAAATAACTATGTTTTAGTTATTTTATCATTGAAATCAATCGAAAGTGATTGATGTACAATGAGTTTGAGTATTATAAATTTCAAAAAGTAATGTGTTTAACTCTTACGGAATAGAATATTATTTGTATTTGTTAGGCATTCTTTTTTTTCTTAGTATTTTTGTTAGCCATTCTAAGATAAAAATAATGACTTATTAAAATTATGCATATAATTTATACCCAAAAAATTATGTATATAATAATAAAAACTTGTATAATTTGATTGGTAATATATAGAAACTCATATAAATTGGTTTGTCTTGGTTGTGACTTGATTTGTTTAATTATCAACAGCCATTATTTATAATTTCTTTAGTAAATTTAAATTATATCTTCTTACAATTTTATTGATATTAGAGATATATTATATTTTCAAACCACAATTATTTCAATTAACTTTTGAATCACTTTTATAAAATAAAATTAAAAAATTGAACCACGATTAGTTCAATTAATTATTTTGAACTATTATTTTTATTTATTTACATTTCTGATTAGGTCTTAAAAATATTATTCTCATGTGTTGACTGTCTTGCTTCAAATGGCCGTAAACTAGCGGCATATATACCCCTGAAGTTAACGGAGTTAATTAGGCACCAACTAACCCATAATTAAGAATATAAAACCCATAAAATCTGCATTCCCATACAAGCTTAACTCACTATCTCTTCTCCAATCATTTTCTCTACCAACAAACTCCTGGTTGAAGCATTTCACCATAGTCCCAAGTTAAGGTATGTAATTAATTAAGCAACTCAGTTCTATATCTATATATGAGTTATATACATTACTATATATATGTTATGATTTCATTCTATGCTCAGCCATCAAATTTAATTTGTATAGATTGATTTTTCTTTTCTTATCTTGTATATTAATCGACCATTCTCAGGGATCCTAGTTTCGAGGGTTGATCTCTAATTAATATATCATTTTTTATATTCGTCTTCATCAATATTAGTGTCATATAAGCCAGGTGGTGCTAATGAGTTTAATTCCTACTATGCTTTTTATCTAATCTAATAACTTTTCATTTTTTTTTAAATAATTAAAGTATAATTTGATCAATAAAAAATTAATGTATTTAAAATTAATATATAATTATTAGACTAATTATGTTATAATTACTATACTTAATAATTTAATGTATATAATAAATTTTATTAATTCCATTATTTATTATTAATATAATATATTAATGATTAAAACCACAATTTTTTATATAAATTTAAAACATGCAGTTATATAATTTAATCATTAATATTTATTTATATTTTTTAACGTTTATTTTATGT
>JBBPBR010000001.1:49451295-49461764 GCA_037974775.1 Cicer pinnatifidum | reverse complement strand
ATGTTAAACCCTAATCTCTAAATTTTTCTAAAAAAAAAAAAAAGGAAAATATGTGAAAAATATAATTTCATTAAAAAATAACTTAATAACCAATATTAGGATTTAGAATTAAAATTCCGTAAATAGAACTGATAGAAAAAGATTACATAGACATTTATATGTAGCACAACCGCACAAGTTAAAACCAGCAATACCCTTCTCCACGTGTGCGAGCTTTCCCTGGTAATCTCCTTTAAACACAAGAAAATGAGTATAAGAAGCGTAGGAGAGAAGAAAGGATCAGGGAGAAAAACGTAATTTGGGTGGTGCGAATTTGCATTTACTCGAGAGCGAGCAATGTTTGTCTGATATGCAAATGCAAAATCGCGCACCGCAACGCAGAAACTGAAACAGTTGCGTGCGTTACATTGATTTGTTCGTCTATTTGCAACTGCATTGCACCACCACTTCAAACGAGAGAATCAATTTCTCATTATTACTACTATTTTATTTTATTTTATTTCGCAGCTCAATGATTGCGTTGTAATTTTTTATTTTCGATAAATAAATAAAAAGTGAAAGGTGAATTTGATAAAAACATGAGTAGTGTTAATGGAAGCGCGTCTTCACAAAGCAACAATGGAAACAGTAGTAGTACTACTAAAATGGAAGGTTGGTTATACCTTATACGCTGTAACCGTTTTGGACTTCAGTTTTCTCGGAAGCGTTACTTCGTTCTTGATGATCATCTTCTTCGTAGCTTCAAATCTGTTCCCAATTCCAACGATCAGGTTCATCTTTTTTTTTTTTTTTTTTATTTCACCGATTTTATTTTTTAATTTTTTTGAATTGATTCGGTTAGGTTGAAAACTAAGTTAGAAACATTACTGAATTGAGCTTGTTGTTTAGCTTAAGTGTTTTTTTGAAACGAATAAATGTTAGTATGTTAATTTATCAGTATTATGCTGTAGGTGGGAATCGAATCTGTGTTAGATTAGATTATGTGATTATTTTTTTGTGAAACTTTCTTTTTCAGGATCCTGTTAGAAGTGCAATTGTTGATTCGTGCATTCGTGTAATGGATAATGGAAGGGAGAGTATTAACAGAAAAGTATATGTGCATTCTTTGTTTTTTTTTGTGTGTGTTGAAATTTGAAACTAATGTTGCTGGTGTTATGCTTAATGCTTGTGTTTTGCGTGAATTGTAGGTGTTTTTTATATTCACACTCTATAACACTTCTAATCACAATGATCAATTAAAGGTGAGCTAACTATTTAGGTTTAGAATATAGGTTTTTGGCAGTTTGAGATTATGTTCCAGTTTGAAATTGCAAAACATGAGTGTTGTAGTTAGGAGCAAGTAGTCCTGAAGAAGCGGCGAGGTGGATTCAGTCCTTTCACGAAGCGTCTTTAAAGGTACATATATACATACATGATTTGGAGCTTTTATTTGAGTTTGTGATGGAAATGTTTGAATGATGGATAAAGCTATTGCTGTTGCAGGGTGCTCCAGAAGCTGTTGGATGTTCCAAGCGGAGATGGCAATCCTTTAGGTATTTTTATCTTTTGTATAAATGAGTTTTACTGCAACAAAAAGTCTAAAGTTGACTGAATAAATGAGTGTTAGAGGTTATTTTAAGCTGATTTTTTTGGGTATGTATCTGTTGCATGATCCTTTATTTTCTTTCTGGTGTCATGCTTACAGCTTAAGTGGATCTTCCAGTAGAAATCACCAAAATTCTGTAGACTGGACACTTTCTTCTTCTGATGTTATTGCCCCATCACCCTGGACAATCTTTGGCTGCCAAAATGGTAAAAGTTTATTTCAGCATCTGCTGTTTGGGATGCTGCCTTTTTTTTTTTTTTTTTTTAATTTAAAAATTGTTTTCTAATTTCACATACTCAAAACCTAGCTAAAGCTTGCACTAATGTTTTTGTGGGTTTAATGCAGGTTTAAGACTATTCAAGGAAGCAAAAGACAGGGATTCTGGTGGGAAGGTTGGCAAAATTCTTTTCCGTAAAAGTTGATTTATATTTAATTTAAAATGGAAAGTGTAATTCTTGAATACCGTCCTATCTCCAGAAATGGGATGATCACCCTGCAATAATGGCTGTTGGCGTGGTAGATGGAACTTCAGAAGCCATTTTCCAGACTCTTATGTCACTTGGTCCTTCAAGATCAGAGTAAGTCCATTAAGTGCATGTGATCTTCCACAACGGCATTGCTATATTAACAAGAACACATAATATTATTTAATGTTTTATCTTTTACTTCAGGTGCAACTTTTAATTGGTATAAGGACATTTTGTAGAAGGATAATTTCATTTTGGGTTTTGAGTGTGTTATATTAGGGGGGGAGTTGGTTTTGCATATTGTTGTAACTTGTTTTTTAACAGCAAATGCTAGTAGTTGGTGTTTTATGTTTGTAGGGGAGGTGAACTTATATCCTCCTTATCACTCCAAGTCTAATCCTTATGTCCCTCCTCCGAAAACCAATGTTTCCACCTTATACCACTGTGATGGTTAGAATTACATTGTCACATTATATTACATCTATGCAATTTTACTATATTATTGTTTTTATTGGATAAAAGATGAATTATTAGAATGCTAGAATAGAAGTATAAGAGCAAAACAAACTAAAAACCAGAGCAAAGAAGAAACGAAAATCATCTGAATAAACCCTACTAGTCTTCATGTACTCCATCTTGGAAAGTCATTGATCAAAGGTCTCCTTGCATTGCATCTAAGATAGCCATTAGCCAATCACCATGACAAAGCTAAAAAAACCATTTATCTCACATAAGAGGCAATTACAAAATTTATCGAAATTATTGTTTTCCTCGTCATCATTTGCATAAAATAAAAGGACGGCATAATCGAACACTGGCTAAGTGCCCTTCCCAGTTTAATCTCCTCATAATCTGCAAAATATTATGTGATAGAAGGGCTCTGAATTATATTAACAAGTCTGTTATCAACCAAAACCTACATCAAGATCATGTGTAACTTTTAACTGGACATTGGTACACGTACACGATCTTTTACTTTTATGGTCAACAATCATGCCCATGAACCAAGGTGAAAGCAAGTGCTTTGTTTAAAATAATAGTACAGGGATATGGGCTGTCTATAATTACATTTAAATTTCAAATAACTGCAAAGAGAAAGGCTAGTCATAGATAAGCAGTACAATCAAGTTTAACTTTGATAAATTATGGTTCTCAAATTCTTTTTGCTTTGTGTTATATATATATATATATATATTGGTTTGCAGATGGGATTTCTGTTTCTACAAGGGGAATGTAGTTGAGCACCTGGATGGTCACACCGACATTATTCACAAGCAGCTATATAGTGATTGGTTGCCTTGGTAAGACCCAACCTTTAATGCTTGTCATGTACCACATTTTGTTTTGAGGCAGTACCTACAGGCCTTTTTCCGGTAATAGTTTTATTAGTTTCTTATCATGTTTTTTACAGGGGAATGAAACGAAGAGACCTTTTGTTACGGCGCTATTGGAGGAGAGAAGACGATGGAACCTATGGTAGTAATATATTATAGAAGAAAATATGTGTAAATACACTTATTCTGAATTGAAGTAACTTCTTTGGTTTTCCTTGTCACAGTTATTCTTTACCATTCCGTGTTTCACAAAAAGTGTCCTCGCCAGATAGGCTATGTCCGTGCCTGCCTTAAAAGTAATGTATGCTTAAACTGTAGAAATAGTAGACATTTCTATTCCATTCTATTAGCTGATCTTGTACTACCTAAAAAATAAATCTGATACTATTGGAATCATTATGTTCTTACTTCCGTTCACCTTTATTCTGAACTTTACTTCACTTAATCACTGTTGCATCATAATATCCAATTTATCTATACTTCAGGATTTCAAAACTGTTTTTTTAGAAATTCTAGTTCCTCAGAAAGTCGATAGATAGACAGTTTAGAGGACTATTCATTAATGAGAGTAGTTGAAGGATGATAACTTCTGGATTATTTTGTAGGTGGAGGTTATGTTATATCACCTGCGAACAAAGGAAAGCAATCTGTTGTAAAGCATATGCTTGCTATTGATTGGAAATGCTGGAGATCTTATCTTAAATCCTCATCAGCATACTCCATGACCATTAAAATGCTTGGGAGAGTTGCCGGTAGTCTTCTTTTTTTGACTATTTTTATATTATTAGACATTACTGTTATATGCTTACTAGTCTACATTATTTTATATCACTGGATATGAATATGCTTATTCAGAAGATTAATTACTGTTATATGATTACTAGCCTACAACTATTTTATATCACTGGATATGAATATACTTAATCAGAAGATTAATGTTCTAGTTTATATTTTACATTTTTACTTATTGATTTATCTTGCAGCATTACGAGAGTTATTTAGAACCAGGCAAGGGAATTGCACTTTGTCTGATTATTCATCTGGAGAGTTGACAAGAAACAGCAGGAATCGTCAGAAGGAAGAATATGCCAGCTCTGATACTCAAATACTGGCAGATGAGAACAGTCATGATAATTCGATTGGAGAAGTAGATCCAACACAATCAGAGCATGCTAGCCTTGTTAGTCTAAATGATGCTGACGATGAGTTTTATGACGTTATGGAACCATCGAACTGTGATGAGTCAGAAAATGAATGGTTGACTGAATGTAGTTACCAGAAGTCTCAGGTAAAAGTTTGAAATAATTGCTTTTATTGCACTGGAAAGAAATGAACAATACAAAGATATTCAGAATGCAGTTTGTGTCTTGGAAATTAAAAGTGAGCAATTGTTTTAGATTTCAATATTTCAATATATATTTGATAATTTGATAGTGATCGGTAAGTGCCATAAACAGGCTTTCAATTATCATATGTTGTTCTCTGTAATATATGTGTTTCTAAAGTACTTCTTTACTGTTCCTGTTAGCCGATAAACACTGCTTTACCTCTGAACTATTCCCGAGACTTAAACTTGTGCAACATACTATGGAATGGTATCTCACCATTTTGCATAGGATCTCCAAGTTTGCACCTAATATTGGTGAAATCTGAAACAAAAAAAGTTTCAACCACTTAAACTCGCTGAAACCCAAATACCCAGTTTCCCTCAAGTCTCAACCCTAAATATCTTTTCAGTCCCTCTAGCCCTATTCAATGGCAGGGTGTATTTAGGCATGTTTTAGCTCGATGTAATTTTTGTACTTTAGCAATTTAGCTTTTTATTTTGTCAAAACTCATTGGGTGATTACTACAAGCATCTTCATCACTGCTCATGACATCCAAGAGGTGCGAGATTATTTAAACAGCATACCGCATAATGCATTTTCATGACTTGACTGCGCATTCATACTCTTATAATATTATGCATTGGAAATGGAAATATTGCAATACTTTTATTTTGATTAATTTGGAATTTTCCTATCCTCCTATGAATTTGAGAATTTCAGGACAGTCGCCACCAGAAATTTTCTACTGCTGCTAATTTTGTGAGAAAATTGCACGATCTTGCAGGTGATTTACATGCTCTGTGATAGCATATGGTAATTATCAGTTATTCTAATTTTTCTTTGATTAACAATGGCTAGAGACAATTTGCTGCAGTTCAGAAAAAGGGCTACGTGGATTTGCAAGAAATGGTTAGGGAAGATAGTATTACATGCCCGTATGGGTCCACTCTTCTAAAAGATCCTACTTGTACATTACCTTGCAGTTTGACAGAAGCAGATCCTTCTACTTTCCTGATTCGTGGAGAAAATTATCTCGAAGACCACCTTAAGGTATAAACGGAAACAACACATGATCACTTTTTATTTGCAAACATAGAATGAAAACCCTATTTTTTGATTTCATTGTTCCCACTTGTGCATGCATTTGTTTCATCCTTCTCCATTCTGTTACTTCAGTAATATAATATGGTCTCATCAAGCGCTAAATTTTGTATTTTCCTTCTATATTACAAAATCAAATTCTTTGATTAGAGATGTTAACTGAAAATTAACCACATTATATGCAATTATTATTTTTGTTGCTATTTGTTCATGTCATTAACTGTGCCACTGATCTCAAACATCTGGAGTACTGGATTTACTAATTACCAGATTAAAGCAAAGGGGACCTTGATGCAAATGGTTGCTGCAGACTGGTTGAGATCTGACAAAAGGGAAGATGATCTTGGTGGCCGTCCCGGGAGCATTGTGCAGGTTAATTTTTTGATGGTGTTTTGGTTCTTGACGTTGATTATATTTAGCCATCATGTAGCTACTAATGCTTTACATTGTAAAGAAAAATCAATCTGATGAATATTTAACTTGCAGAAATATGCAGCACAAGGTGGGCCTGAGTTCTTCTTCATTATAAACATCCAGGTTAATAATAGCCCTCTGCTTAGGTTGTTCTTACATAAATTTACGACGATGCTAATTTAGGCGTTTGTTTGAACCAGGTTCCAGGTTCTACAACATATAGCTTGGCACTGTACTATATGATGAACACCCCTGTGGAAGTTTCCCCTATGCTTGAGAGTTTTATCAAGGGTGATAACGCTTTCAGAAATTCAAGATTTAAACTTATACCATACATATCTAAGGTTAGTAAACTAATAACTGACGCAATCTGCTCTTTGAGTTGGTATCTTAATGGCTTTTTATTTATTTTGGTTGAGAAATCGTTTTCCTCTACTTCAGATCTTTCATTACAAAATATAGAAAACAAACAAAGTGATAAATCAAAACCCGTTTGTCAGTTGTAATTTGTAAAAATCCATACGAAATTCTTAAATCATCCACTTGATTAGAATCCTCTCTTCTTTCATTGCATTTACCTTTAACTAATTCCCTGACCTCAGTTGTGTTCAGTTGAAAACATCTTTTCATTAGAACATGCTTTTTCAGTGGCTGGCTTGATTTAACTTAATCGCTCAATTCTAGCAAATGTTTTCTACAGTATAAATAAATAATCCCCAATAACTATATGCATATGTGGTCCACGTTAAGAAGGACAGATATTTTATTCCTTTGTTTAGTCCATGGAATATATGGATTGAGACATCGAGTGTTGAAAATTCTTGCTTCAGGGTTCGTGGATAGTAAAACAGAGTGTGGGGAAGAAGGCGTGCTTAGTTGGACAAGCTCTGGAGATCAACTATTTCCAGGGAAAGAACTATTTGGAAGTAAGTTTTTCTATGACTATCTGTAGAATAGTTCTTGTTGGAAAATCAGGATATTTGTATACATATATCAAATTTGCTATTTTAAGTTGATGCATTTGAAAACTATACATGTTTTGGTCTGCGGAAAAAATTATGAAGTGAAGGAGTATGCGTTATGGGTGTTAAGAAAAACTATATCTCAATGGATATACACGATGCATGAAATGAAACATTATAACCCTTGGTTATCTTTTGCGTAATGCTTATCTTGGAATCATGGTATCCATTTCAGCTTGGGATTGATATTGGATCATCAACTGTTGCAAGAGGTGTTGTGAATCTTGTACTTGGGTACCTCAACCATTTGGTTATTGAGATGGCATTTTTAATACAGGTAAAATGATACTTTGTTCTTTTTCTTTCCTTTTAATTAAATTTGAGCTATTATTGGGGAAATTATATATATCATTGAAAACTCATATATGTTTAGATTCAAACCAAGCTGTGGAAATGCTTGCGACAGAAATAAATAAGTATATACTCTTCTTATATTGATGCATGATCTTATGATGACAAATGCCATATGCCTTCTGAACGAATTTGTTATTTGTTAGTATTATTATATGCTCATGTAGTAATAATTGCAATATACATTCAGGGAAATACACGTGAAGAGCTTCCTGAGGTTCTTCTTGGAACCTGCCGCCTTAACCATCTGGATGCCTCTAAATCAGTTTGTCTGAAGCCTTGATTTTTCAATGAGACTTGTGAGACAACTAACAAGTACGTTTTGGAGGAGGGAATTCCAAGTTGCAAATTGTAGATAATTGAAATTCTAGATTCTTGTCTCCATATACCCCCGTTTTAAGAAATCATATCAATTTGAATCTCGCAGCAGTTTATGGTGTTGTGAGCATTGTTAGGACCGATTGTCTGGTAGGACAAATCATTGTAAAATACTAATAAGTTTGCATTTGTTTATTAAAATTGATTTTTTTTTCTTTTTGATTTAAATGATTCATTCTTTGGCAAAACTGTCCTTCATGACAACTTGTTTTATGAAAGTAACAGTCATCTGAAAATTTGTTTTTCAATTCCTTTCATGTAATTTTTGAAAAATAATGACATAATTTAGTACAGAATATGAACATTATTTTAGATTAAATTATCTTAATAAATTTATTCATATAAAGGGGATATAAAGTTAGTTTGATAGTCCAAGTGAGAGAGAGTCATAATGAGATGTGATATGTTGGTCTTAGTTTATCTAATGTTGGTTCACGATTAAATAAGTTAATCTTTGAATCATTTAAAAAAATTAAAAAATCGGTACCATAAAAAGTTGGTATCTGAAATACTAAAATCTATTGACTTATTGGTTAATATAAGTAAGTAAGAAAGAGGGCCGCAAATGATATAATTCTTAATTTTTTATTTATTTAAAAGTATATAATTAGAAAAATTACGGATCTAACACGGAAATATGTGGATGTAAACTGCATAATCCACATTCTAAATGATCTATCTCAAACAAATCAAAATATAAATTGACCAATTGAAATTTGTCTTTTAACTTTTTTGGGCCACAAGTTAAATTGACCGGATCAAAAACCTCTATCAAAACCTCTATCAATATGTATGTAGTATTGATTTGAGAGTAAGATTTAATACTATATTTAACACGAGACAGGGAGAGTAATGAAGAATTTTAAGTTTAAAAAAAAATTTCACAAAATAAATTATAAGAAAAACAACGCGTTTCATTATTTTCAAATTAAAATAATCTCAATATGATAGTCAAAATAATGATTTGTAACTTAGATGACTAGTAATAATAGTGTCATGAAAAGGGTGTTAGATAGAATTAGGAGTGAAGTCAAGTGAAATGCAAGTCCCAGCGGCCACAACATTGTGAAAGATAATTAATTGCACTTGTACCAATTAAAAGTGAGTGTAATTGCATACTACTCCTACCTACCAATCCAACGACATTAACACATGATGAATTGATGATACATCATTTTTAAATAATACTACATCATATCAAAGAGAGTTGGGTGCAAGGGTTAGTTCCCCTTTTATGGTAAAACTTTTGTTCAAATTCATGTGGATATGATATAGCGGTGCTCATATATATATATATAATGTCGAATCCTTTCTCCAACAAGATTAAATCTCATAACAAAGATATATTGTTTATTGAATGTCTCCTATAGTTCAGAAATCAAATATAAATAAAAATTATAATTAAAAATTTGATTTATACAATTTTATATTAAGATAAAATATATCAATTTTTTAATTATAATTTTTTTTAGAAGAAAAATATATGAATTTATCATTTGTAACAAATATAACAAAGTAACAATATTAATTGTTATTGAACTGTATTTATGCTTAAAAAAATTTCACTTTTTTACACCGAAATCTGAATTGTATTTTATGGAAGAGTCAAAGGATTGAAGAAATAATATCACATAGACAAATCATAATACAAGATGGTGAAATGTATAATTAAATATTTTTTACATAAGCTATGTATTGTTATTAAATCCTAGTTTACTTTTATTAAAAAAATACTTATTTTAAAGGTGTCATTAATTTAGAAAACATATAAAAAATCAAGATAGCTATAATTTTGTCCACTACTATCTTCGAAGTTTATTTTTACTAATGCGTCAAATTGAATAGTAGGCTACCAAGTCATAGGATTCGACAACTTATATTTTCAAAGAAATGTGAATTTTTTTAGGTGTTTTAATTTTCATTTTAAGTTTAATTATTTAAAAAAAAATACATTAGTGACATGAAAAATAAAATAGTAAAATTTAATATATGAATTACATCATTATATGAATTTATGATTTAACAATTAATTATTTAATTTGACGTACTCTAAAAAAATGAACCCCAAATTTTGTAATGAATTTTTTCTAATTAAAAAAACTATATTTTAAAATTTAGGAATGAAAGTCTAAAACTGTGACTCACTAGATGAACGGTAAACAAACTTGCATTTATAAGTCCAAAGTATATTGTATGTACATGTATAAATAAAAATAATAATAGTTTTTGAAACAAAATAAAATAGATAATTAATAAATAAGAAATTCTGATTGGTCCCGTGTCGACCGTCGGTGATCGCTGAATCGATTTTGTTTTTTTGTAGAAAGCACTGTATCAAATCTGCGTGTGATACAATCATTCAAATAAATATTAATTTTTTTGAGATCCAACCTATTTTTTCTTTTAATAATTCTTTTTTAGATCCATATCTCATGCTCTATCACCGTTACCACCTCATTTGACCAATCAACCTTTTTCATCTTTTTTTT
>JBBPBR010000001.1:49439275-49450770 GCA_037974775.1 Cicer pinnatifidum | reverse complement strand
TTACTTGCATGTCGTATTTTATTATATAAATATTTGTAAATATTATTATTTTAATTAGTATGTTTTATTAGCATAGTATACATTCAATCATAACTTACTGGTATATCACTTTATTAAACTAGTTTTTAGAATATTTTCACAATTATTTATATAAAAGTGAATTTTGATTAAATATATACATATATTATAAATATAAAATATTTTATATCATCAACAAATTACAAACATATTATGTTTTTAAAAATCTCACAATAAAAAATAAACATTTTCATTATAAAAAGAACCTTTAAATATATATATATATATATATATATATATATATATATATATATATATATATCAAAAAAATTACTAGTACATACAAATTAAACTAAAATATTATTAGAGGAAAAACATATAAACTAGTAAAAAAAATGGTATGAAATTGGTGACATTATTATATGAAAAAAAATATATATTTATTTAAGTCACGAGAGCAGGATGAGGTGTTCCACATAGTAGCAGCGCCAGCCATGGAGAAAAAATAAAACCTAATTTACCAAACTCAAACAGACACACACATTTTCTTTTCTCATTTCCTAAGATCTTTCCGCTTTCTTGTCTCAATTTCTTCTTCTCTTTCTCCTTTCTCTCTCTTCCCATTCTCAAATCACTGCAATGTGCTCCATTTCTTCACTCTAACCACAACTATGTCTGACCCTGAGGTAAAAATATCGTCTTTTTTTCTCTTTTAACACTAGATATTGCATGCATTTTCCTTTAATTTTTATGGGTGTTTTTTTTTTTTCTATCTCCAAAATGGTGTAAAATGATAAATATTTGGTCTTGTTGGTGGATTTTGTTGCTTTGTGTATAATTACAATGTGCATAATCTCACTGTAACATGGTAAATTATATTATATTTTGTGGTTATAGAAATTGGGCCATGTGAGATAACATTGTTGTAGCATAAATTATGAATTTTTAGGTGATTTTTGAACCAATTATTCATTGTTTGTTTATGCTTCATTTTGAAGTATGTTGTATTGTTTGTGAAAGTAAAGGGTTGTTATAATGTGTGTGTTTGATGAAATTTGAAGATGGGATGTTATGTTTTTGAAACAGGATAATTCTAATAAGAAGGAGTCTTGGTTTTTCGACAACGATTTTAATGGTCTGCCGGATGATATTGTTTTCGATGATGTCCTTAAGTTTTTAGATTTACCGTTGGAAGATGTTGACCCTAATGGTGCTGAAGAAGACTGGAGTGTTCAATTTCAAAGCCTAGGAGAGCCATGTTTTGATGCTTTTTCAGTGTCATCAGCAGGGCTGCATGGGGAAAGCAAAATCCGAAATGAAATTCCTCAAATTGGGAAAAGCTTATCTGCTCCTGTGAGTATTTTGTTCATAATTATGCTGAATTGGAATCCATACTTTGATGTTTTGTTGTCCATCTGCTAGTAGTTGTTTTGAATACATGAAAAGTTGCGACTATACTTCAATGTGGTTCTCTTATATTTGATGAATTAACTGCATACATGGTTTTATTACATGAAGCTGAAACGACACGGGTCATGGCATTAAGGACCAAAGTTGATGAGTGAAATGTTAATGTTGTTACTTTGACAGCTAGAAGTTTTTATAGTTGGGTTTTCTGTTGCGCTGTCTTCTAGGTACTCGGGCAACTATGAGTTTTTACGAAGTTACTTGCTAAAGACAATTAGAATGGTGCCAGCTAGGAAATTTGTCACATTGACCGAAAAATACGATAACCAAACTACTTTATGTATAAAACAAGAGACGTGTAGAATAAATCTGGTCTAGTTTAGGAGAATGTGAGTGTAAATATGGATGTTTTGTGTGTTAGAGATTCAGTTTTCACGCCTTAACTTCATAGGAAGGAATATTGGGCAAATTTAAACGCATACCCAGTGGCGGATCCCAGACCTTGGGTAAGGGGGACAATTTATTACAAAAATAATTAATTATTATTATTATTGTACATATGAAGATAAAACCCAAGGGTGCTTTAGTGAGATGCTGCGGGTCTATTTGAGCTTAATCAGGAGATGGTTTGAATTTGAGCCTTGGAACGCGACAAATGTTCCATCGCAGCTGGAGGAATTAATCCCAGCCGTTGTGCATGGAAGATACCCGATTTATACCAAATAATTCATACATGAAGATAAATACAAATGGTAAAAGCGTAACATTTTAACATGTCTAATATAATAAATTTGATACCTTATAATCAGGGAAGGATTCCCTGCCTTTTTTGCGGAAAAATCACAAACCTTTTTCTCGGTCTCTCTGATTTATTCTCTCTCATCCTCATCTCCCCATTTTTTTACCATCCTTCTCTCTCTTTTACAGCGTCAAGGCACCGTGCCTTTCGCGTAGAGAAGGCAGGGAATCTGTTTTATTTATAATTGTCCTCTGTGTGATTTTAGGCTTCAAACCAAATCAGTTGTAGAAGCAAATTGAATCACCGAAAATCAAATCCATAATCCACTTCATGATGCAAGAACCAAATCGCAAAACAACTAAAATAAATACGGCGAGCAGCGTATAATAAATCGTTTTTCTATTTAATAAAACATAGAATATTATTGAAATCAAGTTGTTAAGCAAAAGAGATGATACCTATTCCGATCAAATTAAAAATTGAGATGTGAGATATACGATGGTTGGGTTGCACATGGTAAGAGATGGAATGTGATTGGAAAATTGAGAACAGTGTAAGGCGTTTTGGGAAGACACAACAGAGAAAACAAGTTGTTTTTGGGCTAGAAGTTGGAGTTTTTTTGCTTGTTTTGGGCTTAGAACTTTATAAGTAGTATTAAAAAGTTGTAAAAAACTTCATTGAAGGTTTCAAAGATAAAAATTAAGGGGGAAAAATTTTAAAAGACGCATAGTAGTGTGTGTAGTTTTTCATTGATTCACCCCTTCACACTGACATATGATGCTTTAATGTATATACTGCCAAGCCTATTCCGCGAGTAGCAACACTGACTCTGAGGTGATACTCCGAATTCCCTTGGGTGTGTGCTATCGATATTGCTTACTAATTCTCGGTAGTAACAGGAAACCACAATAGAACATATTATAGTTAGAAAAACTGAGAAAAGTTTGCTTGTTTCATCTGCTTCTGATCTAAAATGTCCTCAAGATGCTGCTACTATTCTCTGTCTATAGTTTGCAGCCTTTATGCTCCTAAAGTTGGAAATTTTCAGGGGTTTCACGTCATAGGGAGGAGAAGGTAGGAATCTTTCCTCCCCCTTCAAGTTACAGAAACTTCTTCACTTGGTATACATTTTTGGTTGGTTGGCATTAGAAGGCTTTGGAAAAGAAAAAGATGACAGACGACACAGAAAAAAGACAGATATAGGTTGGCAAATGAGTCATCTGGTTAATTTTTAGTTTATGTAATGATTAAGATTTACCGATCTTAATTGTTTGGTTCCCAGATTTAAAATTGTTTTTATTTTTCGGTTTTATATATTACTCATAAATGTTTTTCGGTTAGTTTGTGTGTTTAATTTTTTTGAAAGAGGTCTTATTAACATGAACAACAACACCGATAGCCTTATAACACAACTATATTCTTAGGTCTGTTTCTCCCAGAAAGTGAGGAAGTTTCTCACAACTATATTTGAACAATGCTTGGAGTTTGCAAATGTTTGGTTATTTTGGATGATGTCTCGATGGTATGCATGTTTATATAGAAAAGATGTAAAATTTGGTTCCTTAAGGAGTAGATGATTAGATGAGTGTGTCTTGTGCGATAGTTTTTGGTAAATAGTGGGATCTATTAATAAATAACTGACCCTTGCACAAAACAATATCGGTTTTGTCTCAAATTTAAATTGAGGAAACTTTATGCGGTAAGGTGGTTGGATGTTAGACCTTTGGCTGACCTAACATTGGATCTAGACTTGGGATGATTATTTATTTGTAAGTGGATAGAGTTCAATGTAATGAAACAGAAAGTTATTACCTTTCAAGTCTCTTTGGTCTAGTGTTGTCAAATAGCAGCTATAGTATAGCATAATTTGAACAAATCACTATTGTTATGTGGTACACTATTTAGTACAAAATGTTATCAAACATCTGTTATTGTGGCACTATGGCGTTGTAGCCAAGAGGAATTTGAATAAACCGTTTTTCTTTACAATCCGCGATTGACAACACTGCTTTAGTAAAACTTTTTTAAGAGACACAGACTCAATACTATGTATGATGTGTGGCAACCTGAAATTGTAATAGATGCAAGTTGTTTGAGTGATTTAGTTTATTCGGTCCCTGTTATGATGATTTAATTTGACAGCATCTGATAATTGAGAACTGTACTGTATGGATGTATTCTTAGCAAAGTAGCAGTTATTTCGTGTGATTAGCTGTGTGTACCATCCAGATTTCTCTCTCAATTATTAATTGAAATAAGCATATGCATTGATGTTGCATCCAATTGTTATATCTCCATTTTTGTTGGTTTGATGATAATTTCGCATTGCAGTATAATGAGATTCCCCTAATCAAACAAGTGCCGAAGATTGCTGGACCAACATATGGAAAAACTATTCCCAACCAGAATGTTCCTTTCTATGAAAAAAAAGATTTGCATCAATACCGAAGCTACAGCCCAGTTTCTGTTTTTGAAGGCAGCAGCACTTCCTCGGCTGAGAATTCCAGCTTTGATCTGCCTGTCATCCCAGTTAAGCGGGCTCGAAGTAAACGCCAGCGTCCTTCAATCTTAAATCCTGTATTCTCAATTTCGTTCATCCCTCCTAACTCACTGGCTTTGCAAAAATATCATAAGACACCGGCCTCTGAGTCAGATTCAAACAAAGTAAAGAAACCGAGAAAAAGAGACCTATCCGTGCTCTCAGGTGATGTCGAGACATCCTCATCGCAAGACTCAGTTGTCACTAGAAAATGCTCGCATTGCGAGATCACAAAGACTCCGCAATGGAGAGAGGGACCCAAAGGTCCCAAAACGCTGTGCAATGCTTGTGGTGTTCGGTATAGGTCTGGCCGCCTCTACCCTGAATACCGTCCAGCAGCCAGCCCTACTTTTGTAGAATCAGTTCACTCAAACTGTCACAAGAAAGTTATGGAGATGAGATGCAAAGTCATCAAAGAATGTGTTAGGGGCCCTTCTAGGTTGGCCACATAAAATCTTTATCATTTTTGAAGATGAAATGGTAATACCAAACAGGATCCTCCTTTGTTTATTGTTTTAAATTTTAGAGTGTCATGTTATATTATTGTTTAGCATAATTTGTTTAATGTAAATTGATTGGTGTAATAAAAAGGTAGTTGCAGCAGAATCAGATCAGTGATTAGTGCTTGTTAGGCATTGAGGAAACATTGGTGTTGAAAAAGTTGAAGAGGTTGAGAATGGTATGTTAATGTAGATGTGTAACTGGATGACATGGCATGGCATGGCATTATTTGCTACTACATGTGCTATTATGAAGATATCATGAAGTCAAGGATTAATTAAAGACAGATACTGAAATCACATGCATGGTAACATGGCACAAAATTATAGTGGAAGAGGAGCACATGCATGGCTGGAAATAATAATACCTTTTTCCAGTTTTCAGACAGCTTCAAAATGGGGTATTGTAATTTACACCCTTCTAAACAGACTATTATTAGAATTTGTTGTTTAGCATATCATTAGTTTGAAGAATTAGCTCCTACTTAAGGCTTATGGTCAGTGTGTACTGATCTGTAATTTGTTTTTTTAAGGATATTATCCTGTACTTTTTATGATTTTAGTGTGTACTTTGTACTTTATATATTTTATACATTTTAAACATTATTTTTATTTTATTGAGCCAGCATGTTACCTTCTCCAATTTAGCTGTTGTTTTAGTTTTCTTTTTTGTTTTGTTGTCAAATTTGTTGTTTTTTTTAATCAACCTGTTGTTTTAGTCTTAACCATTTTGTTTGTGGAAAGAGGCCTTGGTGATTCAGATATTATTCTAGCCATAGTTTGAATTTGGATATTCTCCATCAATTTGACTTAGATTTATTAATCATTGAGTTTAATTACTGTGTTGTATTTTTATCTATATTAATGCAGTGTTGACTTTTTTATGTTGTATTTTAGCTCATTTAATTTAACTAACTTTATGATATGTCCGCAATATTCACATTTGATTTGTTAAACAATTATCGATAATACTTATTTTATATTCAAAGTGAGTTTTTCACGTTAGAGAATCCCCTGAGAAGTGAAGGGAATGTGTATTTTACAAATAAAATTTTAAAAAGGAATGATTGTAAGTAGAAAATCAAGAGGTGTAAGTAACATCTCATTATTGTTTAGACTTTTTGGTACTGGTTGTGAACACTAACTAGATGGATCCAATTCAAATATGAACTGGACTAATTAGCCCAATATCAACTAGTTCTCTGGACTTCAGTCACGAATGCTCAAACATTCCAAAACGGGAATTATACGGTGCACCCCTCACTTTTACCTCTCACCCCTTTTTCAAAAAACCTAGACCCATAATTTTCCAAAAAAACATGATGAATTTGAAACTTCCGAAACGTGATGCTCCAAAATTTCAAATTTTCGAAATACATTTCGAAACTTTCAAATTTTTGAAGTAATTTAATTTTAAAAATTTCAAAAAAAATCGAAACTTTCGAAAGTTTTAATTTATAATTAAAATTTTATTTTAAAAAATAAATTTATAATATTATTATTAATTAAATTTATTACTATTTTTGAAATTAAGTAGGAAATTTATTACTATTTATTAGTATTAATTATTACTATTTATTACTATATATTTATTATTATTTATTACTATTAATTTATTATTATTTATTATTAAAAAATGCGAATTTTCGTTTCCTAAATTTTCGAAATTTGATGTTTCTATATATGTCAAACATTCGAAACCTCATGTTTCAAAATTTTCAAAATGTTCGAATAAGTTCCATTTCGAAACTTTCGCATTGCACGAAACTTTTGAAAGTTTCATGTTTTGAAACTTTCATGTTGAAAAAAAGTTCCGAAAGTTTGATATTTTTTGGAAAAAATGTCCTTCGAAACTTTCAACCTCAAGGAAACTTTCGAAAATTTGTGTTTTGAAACTTTCATGTTTAACGAAAGTTTCGAAATTTTGATATTTTCTGGACAAACTGTGTTTCGAAACTTTCAACTCCAAGGAAACTTTCGAAAATTGTCTTACTTTTTGGTTTCAGAGGTTTTAAAGATTCGAATTTTTGGTAGGATGGGAGGTTTGAATATTTCAGAGTTTCAAAGAAATGAGTGAAAAAAAGAAAGTGAATTTTTTGTGAATGAAACTTGGGGCAATATGATATTTTTCTTATGGTTGGAGGATGAGAGGTAAAATAGGGGGTGCACGGTACAATTCCCTTCCAAAACACTTCAAAAATAAAACATATAAGTTACTTTAATTTTTTTTTAGTTGATAAGGAGTTATTCATACCCCACCATAACTCCCAACTTCTACATCCGGCAGTGGAAATGTCTTTAATAGATAGCTGTAAGTGTTTTGGTCAATTCTTTTATGTGAAGCTTGATGTATATCTCTCCTGACTCTTATAATCTTAATGATCCAACTCCTCTAACAAAAAATAAATAATAAAAATAAAGGTTACATTATATCTTTTACTTTGAAGTAAGATTTATTAAACCCATGTATTAATAAAGAGAATTGACTATTTATTGTATATACGACGAAAAAAGTGTTAACAATACACTCGCTATCATATTAACAACAACAATAAAATATTTTCTATTAGATATTTTATAATACACTCTATTTAATTAAGTAAAATTATTTTATAAAATTATATAATTCTCGTATGAATTTAATGAAATTTATGTAAATTATAATCAACCGAAAAAATTATGTTGAAAAATATATCTTAAAAGGTGTATTATTAACTTTATTGATACCATGAAACAACCGCTCCTCATCAAGAGTATAAGGGTCGAGTCAAACAAAAAGGTAACAACTTAGAGGGGACTCCCTTTCTAACTATGTGTTTTTATAAAACTTAATACATTATGCATTATATTTTAACTATCTAAATAGGCTTGGATCTATTCAAAGAAAATAGATAATTAAGTGATCGTGTTTGAATTCGCTTTTAGGAGAGTAAAAAATGATTCATCATACTTAAACTCAATTATTATAATTAATTTTATCTCTAAAATTAGTATTTTTTATTTATATGATTTTTAAACTTAAATTAATTGTTGACAAATATTTCACACGAACATATTTATATTTATACTTTTAAACCTAATTTTAACTAAATTTATTTTTTGAAAATCAATTAAAATTAAATTATTTTTGCTACCGTAGAAGAATTGTATGATAAATTGAAAATTGATTAGTTGAATGTACAGATGGTGGTTGTGTTTGTATGTGCCCCATTTGAAAGGAAAATGGCATGAATGAAAGTGGTCCTACATTGTCTTATTAAAGGAGCTCGCGTAGTGCGTGGGTCTTTTTGTTTTTCCATCTAAATCCACTCTAGTACCTATACTTACTTATACTAATTATTACTAGTATTAAGCACCAATCTACCTATATAGTTTAAAAAATTAACTTATACCCTAACAACTATGGTTTAAGGCATGTATGGAAGTACATTTATTAATCCCAATGCAATAAGGGCATCCATTTCTTCCATACTTCGTACCATAACATTCTTTCATATAGTCAGAAAATGCAATTACTTGTCTATATGCTATTGAATACCATATTCTACTACTACTACTACTATAGCTACTATCAAATTCATCTATTTTTGCTTTTTTCCGTACGGTCAATTGGTTACTTCCGGTAAGTTTTTATCCGCTGGTTTTAATATTTCGGTTGTAACGTACTTAGTTTAGTTCAATTATATGCTGCGCATAATATTTAATTATATAGAGTTTAAAAACACGTTAGCTTAATTGTTGAAAATAAATAAATAAATAAATAATATTGCTAAGTGGTCGTTAAGTAAAATAAGTCTTTTAAATTTGGATTTTTTTATCCTTATATAAGAAGAAAAAGTTGGGATTATAAAGTTTTAACGAAGTATCAGAGAGTGAGGGCATGTGTACCCAATCTCTATCATTCATCACCATGACTAATGGTGGGGTCTTCCACTGTAGATGGATGCCAACGAAGAACACCTATAACCCCTCTCTCGTGGTTGACACGTGTCTAATCTCAACCAACCAGCGTCGCATGTTCTTCTTCATGCGTGGGGAATGTTGTTATCAAACACCTCTTATACACTTTCAGAGATACGTTGAAAACAGAAACAAACACATTTCATAAATATTATAAGTTCATTATCTCTTAGGAAAAGAGAAGATTAATTGTTAAATACATGTATAAAAACTAAAAATGTATTCTATACCAAGTTACTAAATCAACGATCTTAATAAAAATTAATATCTTTATTTTATTAAAATATCTTTAAAAAATAGATGATAAAAATAATTTTAATTTTAATATTTTTAAAATTATATATATAACTCTTTTTTAAATATAATATTCTTTTAATAATATTAAATTAATTAAAAAAAATATCACACGATATTAATTATATTAATTTAGTGATGTCATAATAAAATTAAAAAAATTCATTTTAAATATTATATTAAAATTCGTTTGATACTTTCAGTACAAAATTGTGAGGATTCAAATATAAGAGTAGAAAAAAAAAAGGCATTAAAGACATTGTTTTCTCACCTTTCTTTAGTAGTTAGGTATCACTCTCTCACAGTGGTTTTTTGTTTTTTTAATTTGCACTAATGGCAATTGTAAATACTCTAAAATTTGATTAAAAAAAAATTATTTTTTATAAAAATACCATTATCTCTATTTTATTTACATTTTTCTTAATAGGTGTCAAACACTAATTATTTTGAATTAAATTATTTTTTTTCATCATTTTGTAAGTGCAATTCCAAAGATTGTGAGTGGGTACATCTAATATGCTAAGACACAATTTTGAAGTCACAATATATACTTCACACGTCCATAGTTAACGTGTATGAGTTTTGTTGTTACGACAAAACTTCCACATAGTATAATCTATCATTTATAATATTTCTAATTGTATTATGTCATATATGATTGATTTTGTAGTTGGAGTGAAAAATTAGGGATTTAAATGACAAAGAATTGATGGATTCAATCTTATTTTCAAAAAGGTACTAAAGATATTAATTATTATTATTATTATTATTATATTAACTGTCGAAAAAAAATCTTTTTAATTATTCAATATATTAACTAATATATTAATAAAATTATTTTAGTAAATAAATTTTATTTTATTATAAATATTAGTATAGTCAGATTGTTTTTTTAATTGACATTTAGCATAAGATTAGAGTAAGTAATTGAGTGAAATGGGGATTCATGAAGTGATTTTGAGAGAGTTAAAATGACAGAAATTAAATCCAGCTCATTAACAACTAATTAACATCTAATTAGTAATTACTAACACTTAATATTTTAAAAAAATGGAATAAGACAAGGTATATGGTCCATTGTAAAATAATGTGAACGTGGAGTTGTCAAATATGGGGCATGGATAATTGATATTGATATATATTACATACTATTACATGCATTCAGAATTCATCAATTATCGTTGTCAGGTAGGTTCATACCAGATCAAGAAGACAGAACACTAACATACTTTTTCGATTTCTTTTATAAATAAAATAACATAATTATCATTAAAAACTCAAATAGAAGGCTAATTTTTAAATTTAAAATATAATGTTCTATTTAACAATAACTTAATAATATAACATTTTCCAATTAAAATAAAATTTAAACACTTTTTCGTTTCGGCTTTTAAATCTCTCCATGTTATTTTTCATGGTGATATTATTATTTTGGTGTTTTCACAAAACAATGGCGAAATTTATGTTGAGTTGTCAATTTATGGGGCCCAATTACCTTATTATGTCATCGTAGACATGGGCCCTATTTGGTCTTGGATGTAACCGTGACATTATTCTTTGTTAAACCAAAATGGATTCTTTTCCCTTTTGGATTCATATGACTTTTGATTGACCACCTTAACTTGTTGTCATAGCTTTTAAGTGCATATAACACAACTAATTAAGGAGGAAACATATTCTACTTTGGAGAGGAGGGATGTTATTAATCAACTAAACATATCATTTATCAATTGATATCACCAGACTCCACTTTTTAAATATTTTTTTTATATTAAATATATAGAAATTAATGTATTTTGTTTAAATTTTAATTAAATATATTTATTTTTATTGAACTCATCTTCTATTATAATTGAATTAGAGACAAAAATAAATGTAAGATTATACTAATACACAAGGTGTTTGAATTTTATTATTTATTTTTTGACTCAATGGTATTTTAATTTATTAAAATATTAGATTTCATGTCACTCATTTAATGGTCAATATTTTTAATATTCAGATGAGTCAAAAATATTTTTTTTTTTGCCATCATTGA
>JBBPBR010000001.1:49402908-49425137 GCA_037974775.1 Cicer pinnatifidum | reverse complement strand
CACTTCTTTTCAATAAAAAACCAAAAGTCTTTATTATCGTTATGATTGAGATAATAATTTAAGTAGTGTTATTTCAAAGACTTCAATTTTGAGATATAAAATATTGAAAGATATCATAGAGATATAATATTTCATATCCCTCTGTTTCTAGATCGAATGTTAGAAATATATATTTGTTCCATTTTTATAAGATTTCGATACACTTCTTTACATATATTTTAAAAAATGAATGATATAATAAATGTATATATTTTGTGTTATTTTTACTAAATTGTCTATTACAAATAAATGTATTTAATATTAACATTTTACATACCAAGATAAATTAGTAACTTTTATAGAGATCAATTTAGAAGAACAAAAAATACGTATAATAACTTTTACAGAGACTTATATTGAAGAAGAGTATTTTCTTGTTAATTAGGAATTGAGGGAGAATATTGTATGCTTCAAATATTAAACCAATTTGTCCCTCAATTTCTAGATTAATTGGAGGGATAGAATATTTCTAGTTTAATATATACCAATTAATTTCAGGATGACCAAGTAGTGGTAGAATATTAGAAGGTGTAAGAAAGAGGAGTCGAGTTAAGGTATAATGATTGAAGGAAAGAATATGGGCTTTAGCACCACCATACCATATCGACAAAGATATGTTGAGATTTGCATGCATGGGTCACCAACTCGTGTGGTGGATCATGTTTTTATTTTGTCTTCTTTATCTAATACAATTGGTATTGCATGATTAATTCAACGATTAACTCATGAGTCAACAGCCCACTTAGGTATTGCATGATGGTATTGCATGATTAACTCATGAGTCAACAGCCCACTTAGGACCAAGTCCAGTCACTCTTTATTACCTTGAAAAGTGGTATTGCATGATTAATTCAACGACCACGCAATAGATGTATTTCATTTCATTCTCACCATAAACTAAGCTACCATAGGTTAAAATGTTATTGTTCTTTTATCCTAACATGATGCAATGGTTAGTTTCTTAAGTGTGAGTGATAAAAGTTTCTCATCTAATCAAATGTGAGTTTTTTACTTCATATAAGTGATTGAGATTTATAAATATAAATATCTAATGTTGTTAAGAATTAAGAGTATTTGTAGATATAGATAAATTAGAACAAGTTACTCAAACTAACTCAACTTTTTTTTTCTTTCAATAATTCAAATTTGAATTTAACTTAAATCAATTCATTTAAACTCAATTGTGTTCAGTCAAATAATAGATTTGAATTTTGAACTACGTATTTGCGAGCGAACTCGATCCAGATTGAATTTGTAGATTTATTTTATTTAATGGTTCAACACAACTTCTACCATCTTCTTTCTTCGATAGCTGCTTACGTTCAAGTTTGCTTCGAAACAAAAGATTGAACCGCCAATAACTTAGATTTATAAATTTTCAAAATTAGTTAGAAATTAATTTTGATAAGAGATTGGATGTTTCAATTATTCATTAGTAATACATACAAAGATGTAAGGGTAATATAGTATTGCTATTTGTGGTTATCCGTTCATAAATGAATAAATAAAATACTCTATTATTAAATAAATTTTTTGATTGTTTTAAGAATTAATTTGTAAAAGGAGGAATAAAAACCAAGTAGTTAAATTTAAGCAATTAAAAAAATTTCTTGAAAATACATTGTTTAGAAGAACTCAAATTCAAATCATACTAAAATCTTGATTATATTACTTATCTTTTGATTGAACTTCCAGAAGATTATTCTTAATCCAACACAACAGATAGCAGCCCACTATCCTTAATACTAATTGTCATCCTAAAATATTAATGTCAATAAATCATAAAATAAAATAAAATAAAATATGTAGCATCAAATTTAATTTGGACAATATTCGCAACAAATGGTAGCCGTTCCCTCTCGCTCTTTTTTCTTGGGTACCAAATAAAAGGGATTTCACGATACGTATTCGTTCAATTCCTGTATGAAATATTTCGTAACAAATAAGAATTCTGATAAAATTCATGTTCTTATCACCTAAAGACATCCTTTGTTGAGTCATAAGATGCTTGATCAGTCTCTGCAAACGTGAGTCAATCGATTGTAGAAATCACGAAATATGTATACATGTGACATTCTCCTCCATTATAGACACGTATAATTGCCACAAGTATTACGTTATTAAAACAAGACGTTTGCTACTACATAAAAATAAACCATCGAAACAATACAAAAATTCAAAATAATGTCTGTAAATTGTCAGAGGCATTGTAACTTTATCAATGTTATACGAAACATAAAATTAAGCATACAGCGTACAAGTCACATGAACTTAGAAAATAAACCCTCCAGCGAACATTTTGTACCAGCCACATACACGAGTGCATATAAGCATCAACGTGGAAATGACCCCAAAACTAAAAGCAGTGCCAATTCGATAAATGTGGGAGACCCCCATAAATTAAATCACTTACAGGATAATAAAGCAAAACTTAGAATAATAAACAAGCTCAATATCTAGTAAGCGTGAAAAGAAATAGGACACAATTGAAACAAAATTATACTGTACATTAGTTTGCTGCATACGCCCCTGCAAACCAAGAATCAGGTCCATTGGTGTTGGTCCAACTTTCCATACAGCAAAAAGCATGGTTTACCATTAAGTCAATCACTCCAGAACAGCAACCTCTTGGTCAACCCTCCAGTAATTCGCATCATTGAATTCCTTCATCCCGCCGGGACCACCTTCTTCGGAATTCTCCTTTTCTGTGACATTAGGGACTATGTTTCTTTTCAATGGCCCTGCTTCCCCAACTATCCCCTCTTTCAGAGCCTGTTCCATAGCCTTCTCAGTACCTTCTAATTCTACACCAACAAATTCAACATCCTCCTCAAATAGTGAGGGTACTGCTGATGATCTTTGAGTTGAATCGCCAACCCCTTCCATCAGATCCTTACTAGTTGGTGACCCATTCGAAAAAACAGATTTCCCATTTGGAGAACTAGAATTAGGGCTACCTATTTGAGCCTTAGTAGAAAGGTTGCTACCAGTCTCATCACTATCCACAAAGGGATTCATGCTTGAGCCGGAAACTTGCATATCTGAAGGTTCACCCCATCCCGTCCAATCAGGCAAAGGTCTATCACCAAAACACGCTTCATTGTCCGATGCCTCAAATCTGAAGAAACCCATATCATGTGCAGTAGTACTTGCCTTTTCACTTTCAAAGTTCAAAGCGCCTCCATTCACAGAATTGCTACCTGTTAATCCACCGAAGAAGTTTGTGCTAGAGCTAGATGTGTCATTCATAATATTTTTGCTTTCATCCAATTCTTCATCCTCTCCAACCACTACCTCATCGTCACTGTTGTTACCACCATTAGCTGCACCATTCAAATTTATCTCATCCATCATGTCAGATGATGTTGTTCCACCATTTGCATCACCAATTCTGTCTTCTTGGAATGCAAACCAGTTGGAGTTTGTAAACAGACTACTGAAAGTAGAAAAAAAAGTTATATTTCTTAACAACACTGCTTGATTAATGAAATTGTATGGAAAATAACTTTGCTTGAAAATAATATTATCTAGTAAGCAGTGTAATATTATAACTCAATCTACCTATTTGAGCCTTAGTAGAAAGGTTGCTAACAGAGTAATCAAGCAGTGTAAACAGTGTAATATTATCTAGTAAGCAGTGTGATATTTCTTAATCAAGCAGTGTAATATTATTTTCCATACAGTTTCATTAACATCCATACAACACAATTAGGTGGATGAATGAAGCTTTTCAACACTTTCTACTTTTCATGAAATTAAATACATGAAAGCAGAAAAAAAAATATGTCCAACTAGAGATAGCGTGTAAAACAGCTAGATGATGATTGTTTTGGTTTAAGCAACATTCATTTGCTTCTCATTAATACAATGTTGACAATAATTCCAGGTTGAGTACATCCATCAAATTCAAATGTATAACTAAGCCTCAATTCAAAATGACATATCTATTATATCATGTGGAAGATGCATACGGGACACAAGGAAAGATATATGCCCAGCACAGAATAGTAGTACGATTATATTATTTCAATTATTTATCAAATGCAAACACAAGTTTACAACTTTGCTTGAAAATAATATTACACTGCTTGATTAATCCGCATGACAGTCATATTCATTCTACCAAATTTACCAGTTAAGTGGCAAAATAAATAGACTCACCTCCCTTGATCATCACCGAGTCTAAGGGACGATATGACTACTTGAGCAGAGTCGTCGTCAAAGTAGACATCCTGCATTTCATACAACAGGTAAATTTGCTATTGAATTAGTCAACAAAAAGAGACGGATTGCCAAGTGTTTTCGTCGTGAGACAATTTGGCTATGACTTGAAGACGCAAATTCTAAGAAAATCCCCAGAATCAATCAAATGAATTCAGAACAGCTACCAAGAATAAACTAAAACTAGTACCTCTTCATCTCGATCGTGGCTGCCACGTTCCTGCAACATAAGCAAACAAAACATTGGTCCAGCATTTAAGTTGCAGTGCTCAACCCAAAATGCAAATCAGGGTAGCTAAAACTTAAAAAGTAAAGGATTTAAAAATGCACATAAAAAATGGGTAATATGCATGTGTTGCACAGAGGAGAAGATGAGGCCAATAACTACTTACCTCTTCATTATCCTCATTCCCATAAATTTTATATCTGAAGGCCTGACTCAAATTATTAGCTAAAGCTGCAACATCATAGTCCCTGTCATGAATGTCGTCATCATCACTATCCCTCATCCTATCTTGTAAAGCAGTTGGGCGTCTGCACATGAAAAGGAAAAATTAAAATGAGACAACCGACAATGCAGTCAAAATCATAAATGTCATTACAATTAAATTTACTCCTCTTCATATTTAAACACAATTAATGAATATCAAGTCCACCAACCCTTATTGGTAAAGATAACCTCATTTGAGGCTACAAGACCAACCATGTAAGGGTGTAGCCTAGCCACATACAATTTTAGTACTGCAACCAATTCAACACTGCCAACAAAGACTTTATGCACAAGAAAAAAACCCATCTTCCCTGTATGCTGTTGCTAAGGATTTAGATCAATATAAATGAGACCATAGCTTACCCACAAGCCCAACGATTAACATTCTCAACCACATTACGTTCATGAAGAACCGTAGCTTGCCACTCATTCCATTCACTATTTTCCTGCAAATGTATAGAACAAATTGAAGTATATAAGAAAAAATTGGCTCCAACGAATAAATTCAACATGTAAGTTCACCATTTATATGCAATAATAATTCATTTGTAAGTATATAAGAAAAAATTGGTTCCAACAAATTCAACATGTAACTTCATCATTTAGATGCAATAATAATTCATTTGTTTTTAATCACATGTTTGCTTGTTCATAATTTCATATGAAATAAAAACAAGATTAAAAAACAGCATAGTAAGAATGTTGACACAAGAGACACCAGAAGCTTGATATGTGTAATGCGTGAACTATGATGTTGATGTCATTGTAAATTAAAAAGCTACTAAGTGCACTATGCACATCAGGAACTCAAATCCTTGATAAAATGAGCCTTCGTGGAAGAATGTTAACAAGAAGAGACACCACGAGCCTTAAAGCAAATTTATCAATTTCTAAGCAGATTTGTCAAGGATAGAAATTTAAGGCAAATTCACATATCTTAATAAATGTATGCCAATAGTACAAAATGACTGAATCACGAAACTTTTGTGAACCAATGCATATATGACAGTGTACAGCTAACCTGAAGACATGCCAGTATGTGGCTTCGACTGTGTGCCAAGTGGACAAGTTTGTTAACAATTCTGGTAATATGCCCAATGTTTCCTGCCCGTGGTGTCTGTTTTCCAGCAGCAGGTACAGTTGGCTGAAAAATAACACAAGTTGAGTGAATTAGTTCCAGTATACTCAATGTCAATGTAGAAATGAAACATTGTGAACTACATATAGGTTCCTCCCCTTCACCTCATGAGTGTTTTCTTTTCCCTATTAATTCAATAAAGTAAAGAGAAAACCAAGATAATTTGATTTCAATTACAGCAATGACCATGGCAACATCCAATTTATCAGTTTGAAGCATTCAAGTACCAGATTTCTGTCGGAAGAGAGAACGGAATGTTTATCTGCTTGGATAACCCTTCCAATTAAATTGCAATCTCGTAGAAGATGATCAACAATGGAATCCATTTTACTCTCCAAACATGATAGTACAATACTTTCTACATGATGGTGTAATGAATTATTATAAGGATACCTGCATTAGCAGACCACACAGAGAATAGTTAAAAAAACATGTTATCAGTAAAAATAAGCAATATCCACAGACTCACAGAAGATATCAAGGTTTTTTCAAACATTCACAAGTCTGTCTTCTGTCAAATAAAAGAAGTTTAATATTCGCTTACTCGAAAAAAAGATCAATAACTCGTTGAATGGTTCCTGAGTTGACCATTTCTTTTTCTGCAGCTTCATTTCCAGTTTTTAAGAGGACTGCAATGAATTCGACAATCTGAAAAAATTGCACAGCTCAGGAATATAGGCAATTTACAGTAACAACTAAGAACTATAGAAACTAATCTACTCTAAGATAAGAAAATAACAACCAAGACGTAATCCAAGATATGCTACATAATATTAAGATCTTACAGGGTGGGTACATAGCAACTGCCCTACACTTGATGGGGGAAACCATTCCGACTAACCTTTAATCTATGCTTCCCAAGTGGAGGTCTCAATTCTCCATATGTTGTAGGCAATACTTTCTCATCGGATGACACATTCAAAAGCATTAGCAATTCACCTGCAGAAAGGAAAGTCCCGGTGATGTGATATGGATAATAAAATTGACAGATATTGTACCATAATATTTGAAATAACCGGTTTTACGACTAAATTGAAAGCATCGATAATGAGCATATAAACTGTTGACAACTGACACAAAATGACAACATTAATTATGTCTTACTAAGTTTAGGGAGCATTGCACCAATAGTATCTGGATTTACTGGAATATGTGGCTCATACATGTGTTGACTTCGGAATGAATGGAAAAGGGGAGAAGATACGGAAGATCTTTTGGGATCCAACAATGAAATACACACTGAAAGTGAGTTCACAAGAGTAGACTTCGATTGTGAATCTTGCAATGCATAACCCAAAATTTTTGCAACAAAACTGCATGCGAAATAAAAACATATATAATTAATTATTCCACAGATACACATCAATAAGAAAAAACATGAAACCTTCCAATGCAAACCTTGGGCTTGATAGTTTAATTGCTAGAGTAGATGAGGCATTTCGTGTTATTGTACATAATGTTTCAGCTGCATTGGCATTAACTTCAGCAGGACACTGGTTTAAATAGGGCAGAACAAAATTGTAAGATAGTTTGCTGCAAAAAACAAAGCAGTAAAGAACCTATATAATTCGAACAGATACAAAAAGTGAGTCACTACATTGCACTTTTCATCAATAATTCCTTTAAGAGACAGAAAAATGATTTCCTGGGACAAACTCATGACACCATCAGTAATCATTAATCTGTACAATGTAAAGCTTGTAGAGTAGAAAAAACGAAAGCAAAGAGTCTGACGTAAGCTCATTAAATATGTCTAGATGGTCTTACAGCTAAGGCATATGCATCATGCAGCCAGCTAAAACATGTCTGGATGGCATACAGCTAAGTGCAAATGCATCATATAGCAAAGGTGTATAAGCTGGCTCAAAGAACATAAACATGGATAATTGATTCACTTACAGATGGACTTAATTTATCAACAATCATCTCAAGCAGGTTGCTCTCTGCCAACCATTGCATCACATCCATAAAATTGGGATACACATGGTCGTCGGCACCTACTAATCGTACCAAAACCTGTCCAATTAATCAATCTCAGAATCCATTCTTACAAGTTACATATAAGCAAGGTCTTAGTATTGTTATAATTACCAATGGAAAGGTAAAAGTTTACCTCCATAATGGATGTGATCCCAATCAAATCAACCAATTGGCGGAAAACATTCTGATGAGCCTGCAAAAAGTATGCTGAATTGTGAAGTGTGTAACATACATCGTAATGGTTGAGTTTTTCTTTCTCCATAAAAAGGTAAATATCAAATAGAATAAGAAATATTCAGCTTGTACTATATGAGTTCATTTAAATACTTGCCTGAACATAATTCATAAGCGACACTGTTTTTCGAATCATTAGGCAAACAACAACCTGTAAAATGACATAGAAAACAGCATCAAGTAAATGGAATTAATATAAACAGAAACGCAATGTTGACAAAAATATCATGCAAATCAAAGTTCTGATTTCTTCCAACATATACCTTGCTAAAGTAGCCAGCCAGTAAGGCACTATGAGAACGATTAGGTTCCAAAAAGGAGAATAATAAGTTCATCAGCTGAAATTACAAGAATAAATACGGCAAATAAATTAAGTCAAAGCATAAAAATATCAACTTCAATCACAAAATATTCAGAAACAGAATGAAGTATAAACCTCTTCTTCATCCACCAAAGTCTTCAAGATGACGTCAATTTCACATGTAAAAATCTCGCAGGCAATGAATGGAAACCTAAATTATAGTCAAATGATCAGATGGTAACAAGAAAGTTGAAATGATTATTGAAAGTTCCTCTGAAGGAAAAATTTCTGTTACAACTGCATACTTGAAGGTCCGCTTATTTTCAGCATCTTGTGGTGGCTCTTCGATAATGTAGTGTAACAATTGTTCAACTTGAGCTGGATCTCTCAAACTAAAAGGGAAAAAGAATAGCAAATTATCAATCAGTTTTAGTTGCATTGCATCGTCTTTGTGATTGCATATCCATCCAGTGCTTGATGTATTTATTCACTCCCAACCATCGCCAAACATAAATTGAACAAATACAAAGGAGAGCCTTGACGCGATGGTTGGATTTGCTATCATGTGACTAAGATATCAAAGGTTTGAATCATGTAATAGTCTCTTGAAAATGCAAGACAAAACTGCCTACGTTAGACCACAACAGATCTGGCCCTTTGACACACATCACTCTGGAAGTTATTTTACCACACTGGATTTTCCCTTTTCTATAAAAATTGAACAGATGCAAAAGCAAAATGCACAGAACTCTAAGACTTGTTATGAAACGAATAAAACTTTATTGGTTCAAATTAAATGGAAACATACAAGTTGATAAGACGACTGTTTAAGGCCTTGCATTCTTGGATCACTTCCTCTTCATCCAGAAGCTCTTCTAAAGTGAAATTATCCTTGTCTAATATAGCCTCCACCTGCGCAACACAGGCAATGTAAAAAATGCACTTGGAACAGCAACAAAAAAAAAAAAAGAGGTAATAGTGAAATAAGAAAATAAGCGATGCAAGTTTTGAGCTACATGAGAGTTAAGACTTCGATTCTCAATTAAGTAATCCTCATAAAACTTTTGGACATTAGTTTCAAGGTTTTCAACCATAAAATTCGATTCTTAATTTATATCTTTAATAATGACAAGTGTAAAAACAAATACTGTAATCTTAAAAGTGAAACAAGATGGGTCACAACCGGTATTCGTAAATCTAAATTTGAGCAAAAACTTACTACCCAAACCATGGTTTGGGACTTTTCAAATGGAAATCAAAACACCAGTTAAAGTTCAAGGGCTTTTCATCTTTCATTGCTCAAATATCCCATCCCATAAAATAAGAGATTCCAAAGTACCCTTTACTGAAAAAAGCAATACAAAGAGCTAAATTGCAGAAGAAAAATAAATCAATTAATTTGCTAAAAGTGCATCACTGCATCTCAATATTTTCCAATTAAGATCCTTCTATGATAGAAAGTTAGCCAATTATTTTGCTGTAATACAGTTTAAAAAACCCCAGAAAATTGGAAATTAAGATAATTACATTGGACAATTAGCATATAAAAATGAAATAACAACAACAAAATAATTGGAAAATAAATGAAATTCAAATAGGGAAACTAAGTAAGTGGAGGTTTAAATAAAATAAAAAAAAAAATTAAAAAAATAGAGAAAAGGAAGAAAGGAATAATTGAAGTAGAGTTAAAAATGGCGGAATAAAAGTGAAAAAAGGAAGAGAAGAATGGAACTTACGGGGGAGGAAGCAGAGAGAGAAGCGAGTTTCCAAAACATGTGGGAGATAGAAGAAGGTACGTGGATCTGGAAATCTAGGTCAAGGTGATGGAGATGCAGTAAACCCTAATTTGGTGGAGGGAGAGATCGAAAAGAAGCGAGGCCGTGAAGATCGATCGAATGAGGAATACAAAAGAAAAGAGAGAGAGAGAGAGAGAGAGAGAGAGAGAGAGAGAGAGAGAGAGAGAGAGAGAGAGAGAGCGAAAATAAAAAAGTAAAAGTAAGCCTCAAAATTAAAATCAATCACGAAAACGCTAAAGTACAAATTATGTACTCCGGAATTGCCACACAATGCAAACACTGCCTATCCCACGCTTCATAATATAATGCTATTATATTACTCCATTCATTATTTCATTTTCATTTTCATTTTTTTTTTTTTTAAGATACATTAAGGAATCTTTTTTCTCTTTAGTCTTCTAGGAAATAATTTTGTTGACTCAGAGATTAGCTAAATATTTCATTTCTTTATTATAGTAACATATTTAATATTTTTCCTAAAATATATTTTATTCCATCATTAATTATTTAATAGTTTTTATTTTTAAATGCAAGAAGCATAACTTATTTAATTTTTTTTTATATATAATCAAGGAAGTTAGAATACTAAGGCATCCAAATTCTTGTTGGATAACAAAAGTAATATTATATTTAGAATTAAAAGAATCATTCTTTTTAAAATAATTTTTGTATAAATTTATCACTCTTGGTAATTTATAGTACACACAATAAAAAGTTTAAATTTTGTATTAAAAAATGTTACATGAGATTCCAAAGTCATTAATTTAAACATAAAGAAATTTGAAAAATATGAAGAATTTAGATCATTAACTTCTAAAAGATCAACAAGTAATAAATTCAATAATTATATCTAAGTATTTTTGCATTTTATTTTGAATGATTTATGTATGTTGAAACTTAATTGTCATATGTTATAGAGGTAACAATATCGTGAAATGACTATAAATTAATTTAATTTAATATCTTTGTATAAAGGGTAAAAAAGTGTATGTATTAAAGACATCTTATCATCAATTTAGATAAAATCGTTTTTCTACATCAATTTATGTAGATTTGTTGAACAAACTATAAACATGACTTAAATATAAATAAATTTTTTAATAAGTATCAAAGGGTATTGGATAAAAGAATAGATATAAATATATATATAAATATATTATGTTGAAAAATTGTTTATTCAACTTTTCTCATATCAATTATATGTATCAAAAATCAAACTCATTTCTTTGCGATTATTATTAAATGCATCTACAATTCCCAAGAAGATGAATTAATACAAAAACTACAACTATTAAATTAATTACATGTTTAATTAATATATTATTTTTTGTAATTCTAAAAATACCTTCAATTTAGGAGGAAATTTTTTGTTTCAATAATTTATCAACTTTTAAATATAAAATTATAATCAGTGGCGGATCTTTTTAGAGCGGGCAGGTGCCACGGCACCCCCTATATTTTTAAACTTCTTTATATATATATATATATATATATATATATATATATATATATATATATATATAATAACTAACAATATATCATGAAAATAATAGTGATAAATTATTAAAATATCCTTAAACTCTTGGTTTTTGAGTAATTTTTGTCTCTCTTCCTACCTCTCTTATATTTGCTTTCTAACTAATCTCGAAGGAACAAACTCTAACACCTAAGTAGCAACTCAACTATTAATTCTTAACAAACTTTTTCATGTTAATCATTGATATATGATATAGTGTGATACTATTTTTTAATTGTGAATTGTTTTAATTAATATGTGTATTTTTTTTTATGAGTGACACAATATTTAAACATAAAAAAATTGATGATTTTTTCAAGAAGAAATTTTTTGACAAAGATGAAAATTATAAAATAGATATATTTTATTTGATTGAATTGTGAAAATTGTGTGACTTGTGAAAATTGAAATTCTAATTTTTTTTAACTTGTCTACTATGTATGAATTGTGTGATACTCTAAAAAAAACTATATAATTTTTGAAAATTTCAATTATAATATTTCTGTTAATACTTGTGACTCTCCGGCTCCCCCAAATATTTTGTGCAAGATCTGCCACTGATTATAATAATATCAGAATATCTTTATTTACTCAAAATAACTGTCATATTTAACTATTTTACATTAATTAAAAAAATATAATAAAAATAAAAAGAATAATTTTACTATATTGTCGTTATAAATCGTTGGTCCATTCAATTATCGTAAATACAAAAATGGAGGAATAATAAATAGAGAGTTACGCATATAATATAATTAATATCGGTAAAATTAATAATAAAAAAAAAATAAAAGTTGTCAATTATTTTGGAATAATTGAGTATGTATTATAGTTGTAATAATTTGTTATGCCGTGGATGGATGCACGTCTCATGTAAATGTGGTCGTCATCGTATTCCGTTGTCCATATTTCAATTTCTACGCAGTTGCATATTTCTTCACAATTGAACATCACTATCATCCATTATTACACATAAGTCTTTTCAATGATACCACTGTCCATAAATCGACCTGAATTATTGTGAAATTTTGAGGACAAATGCATCCTTCCATCTCTTTCATTTTGTAGTAGATGGAACCAAGGAGAGGGATCAAATATTTTTAACTATGGATACTTGTTTCAATTGCTGAGAAGGGTCAAAGGTAAGTAAAATTCTTCTTGGACCCACTTTTTCTTCCCTTTCTTTTCCTCCTCCAATAACCAAACATAACATTAGTAATTTATATCAGGTTAACTTCTTTTTTTTTAGACGTCTGATAGTAAATTGTAGGCTTGATTTTACTTTGTGTCTTATTTTTATTGATTTACGAAATTATTTCTTTATTTTAAAAGTCGACAATTTTAGTCTTTATTTATAACTTTTTAACTAAAGAAATGACGTGATATAATTTAAATAATGTGACATATGATACGAAGATGTAGAATAATTAACACACATATAATTAAAATAAAATACCGTAAAAATTTATATTTCAATTTTGAAATTTTTTATATTTTTAATTTAATTAATAACATATGAATAATTAATGCATTTAAATAATTTTATATCATATAATTGTATGTCACGTCATTAAAAATATATCAAATCGTTATTTTTTAATTCAAAAATATGAAGAAAAGGACCAAAACTAATGACTTCTAAAATAGAATATCAATTTCGTAAATTTAAAAAAAATAAAGAGATTAAAACTATAATTAAACATAAATTGTATTATATTAATTTTAGGAGTCGGATTCATGACATCTATATATTCGCTTTGATTTAAAAACATACTCATCTCTCCAAAATAATGATTTGTCCCGTTAGGGAAGATTAACTTTTTCCACTAAATTCAAACTTATACATAATATTGTAGAATAATTACTATTTTTTTGGAATGATTGCATCCTAGTAAATAATTATCTTCTTCAACTAAAAAACAAGGTTCATGTAAAATATGGTCAAATATTTGACATAGATTAGCAATGTAAGTGTTAATGTTAGATTGTTTGTTTCTCATAAGCAACATATAATGTATAGGTCGAATATAGTGTCCAATGAGCAAAAGTCTCTCAACCGCCACCTAGATGCAGTATAAAAAGTAATCAAAGATCCTCTCATTTGTATGAGCAAGTGTGAATAAGGAAGTCACTTCACATGAATATGGTTATATTTAAAACTTGAAACACATGAACACCAGCATGTACACAAAGAAAATAGTACGAATACTATGATTAGAGAAAGAACAATATGGTGGTGAAAAGGCAAAGCAACGAGACATTGTAGATTATAAGTTTCAGCATCCTGACAAATTAGGTCTAGAAATGGAGTGAGTATAGTTGTTGATAAGAATTGAAAAGATGATGATGTGAATGTACAAAAAATAAGAGATAGTATCATAGTCCTAAAATTTTGTCCTATGATGGCATGAAATAAAAAAAAATAAAAAAAGTTGTCCTAAAATTTTGTCGTCGAACAAGACATATTTTGTGATTAGTGCTTATACCCTTCAGGTGGGGTTAGAAGAACACCGTAAGATAAAAAAATTGGAGGATTTAAAAGGCTTTACTAAATATGAACCTTTAGTAGAAAAGATTTTCCTAAGAGAGGGCCTTAATGTTCATGTGGGGAATGAATTTTGGTTACGATTGTTTGCATGGGTGATCATATTCCTTTTAGCTGAAGCTAGTTTCGAGCAGGTGGAGATTATCAATATTATGTTGGATTTGTCTATAGAAGCTCATGCCATAAAGTTATTAAAATTGAAACTGATAAACGAGGTAGCTACTACACTTTCAAAAATGACCAACAAAACGACATAATGATTGTCAAGGATATGTTACATATGGAGGGTTGGTAACAAGTCCCTCTACAACAATTGTCACAAACATACCCTACATAGCACAAGAAGACAAACTTCTTTACCACCAACAAATTGATTCTCTTCTTTTAAAATTAGCACTAGCTTAAACTTTAGTATGTCTTGATTTATTTTCTAAAATCTATTAAAACTACAAAAATATACCTAAACAGACTTCGAAAAAAAATTGTGTTTGTAACAATGATAAATTTAGATTTTATATTAGTGACAACACATCACTCATTTAGATATAAAAAACTATTTACTCGTTTTTAGGATTTCACACGCAACAGCCAAACTCCTATTATGAAATAATTATTATTAAGAACTTTATGATTCTTTTAAAAAAAGGGCCTCTTATCCTACAAACGAAAACATAACAAGTATAATATATGTCATCAAGTCCCCACTTTATTCATTGTATTCTAGTACTAACAAAAATTTACAAGATCAAATCATTTTGGTCTAAGTACCAAGTAACAAAATTAATTAAATGGAAATGTTGCAAACCTGATCTTGTGATGTACATAAACAAACAAAAAAATCTGATTCTTTTTCCCTCTCAAAAGTCTATCCTTTTGCTTAATACCCTTGTTTATATTCAAGTGGGAAAAAAGTAGGGCTTTAAATACTGCAATAGGATTCTCATATAAATGACCAATTTATGAAAGAGAAAGCTAAGCAATGAACACTGCTGTTATCTTCAGCAAGCACTTTCCACGCGACGGCTTGATCATATGAAGCATGTCGCCCCATCGTCGACATGCAGATCCCAGCTGGCATACAGGCAAACCCCTGAAGGAAAAATTAAATACAAATAAGCATGCAATGATTCAGTCAGTTATTTAAAAACATTTCCAGTTGTTAAAAGAAAATTTGAGGTTGTAATACCTGAACCGAACTGGACGGTTCAACCAGTAAAACCCGTGAACCAGCATTGTCTAAGGCAATTGAACCATAACCTAATGGCCTTATTGGTTCGATTTCCGTTCGGTTTTAAAACATTGGTTGTAATTTCAAACATTAAAAAAAAAAATGGATAATATCCCAATAAAAATGTTTACAATGTTAAACATGAGAATAATACCTGCTGCATTAACTTGGCGAAATATGCAATCAAAGCCTTGCGCGCAGACTCGTCGAATATTTTGTCCAATGTGATGTCTTGTAAAGCCACTAGAGTCGTTTCCAACATGTCAAGGCCAGCCTGGTTTGCAAAGATGAATACCGGCACGGACTGCCATACCAAACAAAACACAGAAATCTTACATTAAAATTTTTAAAGGGCTATATCATTGTACACTTCCAAATTATATTGTAAGAGAATTCATTATATGCAAATGATTGATTGTACATAAAATGAAATCATGGACATACCTTCAAAGAACAGCATAAAATAGCATCAGGATGATGCCACAGATGTTTTAGTACCATGTCACCGATGAGAGATTCAGATCTCAGTAATTCCGCCCCCAAAAAATGACTGATTTCAGATAAGAGATATTGAAAGATAGAAAAATAGAGAATCATGTTAGACACTTTGAAAGAGAACATTAACTAGAACGTTCAACAAGATATCTCAGTCCACTTTAGATAAACTCGGTGCAGCACACATATTAAGTAGTAGACGCCTAAAAATATGGATTTAATTTATGTCGGTGTACAACTTTTTTACACATGCATTCAATCAAATCACACTATCATTTTGTTATATTATTTCCTAAAATAATTCAACAAATATCTACAAGGTTAGACATGCTTGGTACATGCGTAAAAAAGTTTTACAATGTCAGTGCATCACAATTAATCTATGAAAATATTAAGCAGTACGACATCAGAGATTCATGCAGACTTACCTATAGCTCTGACAGATCCATTGAGCTAGTGTAAGGGCTTCTGGAGAGCCAGGGGAGAGTTTTGCTCCAACAGCAGGGTTAACACTGGATGGAGATATAGCCATGGCAACTGCCTGCACGGAGGAAACTACACGGCGGACATACTGACGTGCCATGGCTGCAACATTATCCTGCAGACCGTTCTCAAAAGGAAACTGGAAGGCAACAGTCAACACTGATCGATTGTTAGGACACAATGACATGTCTCCAGCGGCATGAGTTGTTGTTGGGCCTACTTCAAGACCAGACGTCAAATCCAAGGTTCGTTTTGTTGTCACTGCGTTCTTTTTATCACTCTGAAAAACAATATGACATCAACTTGATTACTAGGATCCATATATATGAACATTATCAGTTAGAGAAAAATCAAATAGAAAGAAACAGGACTCAACTGTTTGTGAATTCAACAGGACAATGCGCAAACCAGAAGGCACTAATGGAACATCGTCAGGGAACATGTCATCAATTGGAGCAAATATGAGCTCAGAACAAGCCCCCACAGCATTCTCATCAATTCCACTACACAGCTGTTAAAATGACGACGACAATAATGATGATAAGAATAACAACAAGAAAGTACACTAACCAAAACAAGAATGTTCCTTAGTACAAGTCATCACAATCTTATTCTGACATATTTCCCCTTCCATAGAAGTATAGTAGACAGTTGCAACTTGTAATTTACTGAATAGTAAAATATAATTTCCAAACATAACTTTTTACCAAGGAGATGACAGATCTAGTCCAACTACATAGTGAATTACTACGGCATACATTTATCATACAGCAACTTCATGTAATAATGTTAATTGCAAATCTTCATTTTTCCATTAGTCCCAAAACAATGAAACCTTGTGAAAATAGCAATTTATCGAAAAGATATACATACATTAGATCTCATCAGCTTATGTAAAAAGAATACAAACATAATAAAGATGAAGATTATATAAAGATAGTATCCTACATTTCAACAAAGGTCAGAGAAAGCACCTGTAAGAGATGAACATCCCTAGATACAAAAGCATCTTCTTGAGCAAGAGAATGACCTTCAAGGCGGATAACTTCTAGCATCTGGAATTTCAACACAAATCAGTTCAGACCAAATCATAAAGGTGCACGCGTATGTAAATCAAATCTTGGCCCAATGCAAATATGCATCTACCATCTAAGAAACCAAAAAAAAAAAAAATTAATACATGGTCAAACAAGCCAAAATCTCTTTAATGGATCCATGACACAAATCAAGAGCATACCTCTTCATGTTCAATTGAATGTCCAAGAGGCATGATTGCTTGGTTGCCAGTGAACCTCGTCGGCCTCAATCCAGGATAAGCATAGGAGCCAGCTTTAAGCGATGCAGCAGAAAAAGCATCGACACTAAAATCAGCCCACTCCGAGCGATGTTCCCTCAGAAAGCGAACTAAAACTGCAGGAGTGATGTTCTGCAAGTAAAGCAGAGTGTAAACTTTTCCTATAACATTTAGAAGATCTGAATAACTAAATTAAAAAAGGACCATTTAATATGTCATGCCAACGGGTTTTAACACACTCACTTGGAGTAACATAGAAGCTTTTGCACAGACAATTCCTCCCAGAAGTGTAAGGGAACTTGCTGGATTAGAAGTGCCACTCAAATTCTTGATTGAATTAACTGCAATAGTAACATCCTCAAGACCATCACAGTTCAAAACCGACCAGCCGTCATCATTGAATCCATTGACAGCGTCATTGAAACCTCTGTAAGAATGATGCATCAATTTTTCACCAATACAACATATCATTACGTAAACAGCAGAATGAAATAGTTCCGGAGATGTGACCTACCTGCTCATCCGTTGACTAAAAGTTCTCAGAACGGCAGGTTGCCTACCCACGCTATATACCACTTCACCACTTGTTTCTTGAGCTATTTGCCTGATATAGCGAAGTGCCTGTCACAAAAGCTGTTGTATCAATACCTGTTTTCTTAGAAGAAGGAAGGAATAGCCAGAGGCTAACTCAAAATGTGGAAGATGCCAAACAAAGGTGCACAAATTGAATATTACTACCTCCGTCCCTAATTATAAGCCTACATTGCCTTTTTCACATATATTAAGAAAAGTAGGTGGTGAATTTAAAATGTCAATTTTAAGCGCAGATGTTACTAAAATACTCTTTATACATGAATATATTCAATTTGACTTTTCGTTTTCGAAGATAAATTAGGAACATTAATAAGGAGAATGTTTGAGAAAAAATAAAATAAAATTGAAGGATGCTCATATTTAGGGACAATTTTTTCTCTCAAAGGGGACTTATAATTAGGAACAGAAGTAGTATCTTACAATAGTCACATTAGCCTACCAAAGTTGGCAATAGAATCCTACGACGTGAATACATAATAGTGTACTTACTGCAATTGTCATTCTCTGAGCTACCATTTTTGATGATTCATAGAGTGGTCGCAGTACTTCTGGCACACTCCATGCCTTGAAGAAAATATTAATCAATTTCATGTATATCAAAAGAAATTAAAAATATCCTAGGCATTCCTAGCTAATTGTAAAGTACTCAAACCTGTAGGTTAAGGTGGTCTACAATGTGAATAATTGACCCTCCACCTTCGCATGGTCGAATCAAGTAGCCACTGGGGAGCATTTCCGCCCTCGCAAACTGTGACGCCGCGGCAGCATTAGGCCCAGCACCAGAACCAGACAGTGACCTTTCACAAACCTTCCAAAGTGCAATAAAAAATCGTAAGAGCCACAATTACATTGACTCATCTTACTTTAAAACAATAATAGAGTCCAGGATCTAAGCAGTTTGATATATAATCCCAGCAACAATAGTAATGCATTAGACAACAAACAAAAACTCACCACAACACTGCCATTCTCCAAACTTGTAGTGTATCTTAGAGTCCAGAAATCCCGTGCAGAAGCCAGTGTCATTGGAGCATACATCTGCAGCAAACATATCGTTTACACACAAGGCTTAATAAATCATAATTAAGAATCGTACATTTCATGTTTGATCACTCACCTGTGTGTAAACAAGTTCAATTGTCCCTCCATTTCCAGCTGGGAACATGGTGAAAACTTCTGAACTCCGACAATCCCGAAACCAAGATGGGCGATCTTTTAGGATCTCCACAATCTATTCAAAATTTTCAAGTTCAGCAATTCAATCTATCGAGAAATTGCTGAAAATATTGATCTTTACTTTCCCTTTTTAATTTACCTTTGTAGGTTCCAAACTAATAAGACCACAGGCTCGAGCTGCCACTCCGTCGCAACTTTGTGAAATGGCAAAGATCCCAACCGAATCCGGACCAGGCTGACACAGCGAGTTCAAAAGTAAATATAGTAAGAGAAATTAGTTGAAGGAACATGGCATCAATAATCAAATCAGCATTTTATCACAATTGTATAAGCAAAAAATAATTGTCCACTAGAAAAGCACAATAGCTAACAAGAGAAAAATAATTAAAACCTTCATCCCAGGAATCTGGACCCAATCGACAGCAGTTCCAGTAGCCTTTGAAAGGAACTCTGCCAAGGTCTCCTCAGCAATTGATAGTAATCTACAAGGATCATACTAGACAATCAATCAAAGAAAGTTCCACAAGAAAAATAAATAAAAATAAAAACAGATGAAAGCTCTCAAATTATAAACTTCAAAATTACCCAGCGGGGCTATTAGCATCTCTCATGGAATTCAAAGGAGGAGCAGCCGCGGAATCACCGCCACTACCGTCAGCATTTGCAGTTGCCGGGATCTGCAAAGACATTAAGTAACAAACAAATTAACATTCTAAAAAACCAAAATCATATAACAACTAAATGCCTCAACCAAACCATCACAATTATGAATTCTATATATAGTGAATGAAAATGAATGGTAATAAGCTTACAGCGCGCAATTGCTGCCGCATAAACCCGTTCTCATTCACCAACTGAGAAACCTGTTTCTGCAACCTCTCATTTTCCTCCATCAACAACTTGTTCATCGCCGAAAGCTTCCTATTCACACTCTGAAGCTGAGAAGCTTCTTTTCTCTGCTTCTCTCTACACCTGCAAAGCACAAACCAAAATCATAAAGTCAAAAAAGCCAAAACTTTCCAAAACACAAATTCGAAACCAAAAAAAAAAGGTAAATCTCCATTACCTTCTATTTTGAAACCAAACCTTGATTTGCTTAGGTTCAATGTTAGAAAGTACAGGACACTCTCGAATCAATTGTTGCCTTCTCATGGAACTAGGCTTAGGACACTCCACATAAACCTTTTCCAAAGCTTCAATCTGTTCAGCAGTGTAACGCACATATTTGCCAGAAGAATCAAGATGTCTCTCAATGCTATTATCTCTATGTTGTTGAGCAACAGCCATAGCCATCTTCTCCAATCCTTTCCTCAAGTTAAAAACCTTAAACAACCACCCCAAAAGTAAAACTGAAACAGCTACTCAAAGGAGCAACACAACAAACACAACAACCAACACCACAAGATTCTTATAAAAAAAACTCACTCTTGAACCCCAAAATGGGGTGGTTTATACTTTATAGTACTCACAAAAAATAAAAATAAATATAGAGAAGTGTAACTGAGAGTGTATTGGAAAAACCAAGTATCACAGAAAACTGAGAAGTGAAACGGAACTAAACAAATAGTTCCAAATAGTGAAACAGGAAATCCTCGTTCTTTTACAACCTTAAAACCCGTTTCTTTTTATGTTTATGGTTTCAACAAAACCAGTAGCGGCAACTGTTATCTTTTTTTTGTTGGTGTTCTGTCTTATCTCCACAACAAAGAAACCGAAAACCCCACTCACCAAAAATTGATTTTGTTTTATTTTTTTGGAAGTGAAGTGAAGTTGGAAAATGTTCAACTGAATTTACGTGTTTTTCTTTTATTTGGGCAAAAGCCCAATGTGAAAGCCATAAAAATAGAAATATAAAAATTGGAAGTTTGAAAGAACCCTTGAAAGTTTGAATGGAGCTTGAGGAAGAAGGAAGGAACTTTATGGAGGAAAGTGAAGTACTATAAGAGGCAATGAATGAAGAAAAGAAACCCTAAGAATATTCACAGCAACAATAATAACAACGGGGTCCAAAAACTTCAAACGGATTTCAGGGAAAAAATTTGAAGAGAGAGAGAGAGAGTTTTGATTTGAGAAATGAGACAGTGATCTGAGCTGAAACAGTGGGAATAAAGTGAGGGAAGAGAGAGAGAGAGAGAGAGAGAGAGAGAGAGAGAGAGAGAGAGAGAACAGAGAGAGGAGAGAGAAAGTGTGTGTTTGTAATGCACGCATATCGATTACTTAAAACAGAGCTTTCTTTTTTAGTTTCATTCATTTACGTAATTACCCATCTTCTTTCTTTATAATCACATTATAGCCCTATATGCTACACTACATTACCCATTACACAACTCACTCACGTCCCTTTCTATTTTTCACTTTAATTTCAACTCAAATCTAATTAAAGGATTCACATTTCTTACCATTTTATTTTATTCTAGCAGATAATAATACCACCTATTTAATTTATGAAATATCTGGTTTAAACTAAAAATAATATATTTCATTTAATAATATTAATATTTATCTATTAAATAAAAATTTAAATACTTAGCATTTATTTTTTCACGTACACTAAATTAAAATTTAGTTATTTATCAAATAGTTAAATAATTCAAACATGTATCTTTTGTATCAGACACCTTATTGATAATGTCCTATATTCTTTATAATTAATTTTTTCGTAATAATTTATTATAGTGCATATTTAAATTAATGATAAA
>JBBPBR010000001.1:49385811-49397462 GCA_037974775.1 Cicer pinnatifidum | reverse complement strand
AATTACAAAATTAAGACTCTTTTCTTAAATAAAAACAAATTGTGCTAAATATGAATCCTCATAAATACCTCGTGATTATTCTATTTTTTTTAAAGAAATACTTCGCTAAAAAATATAATGTTGATTATTGAAAAAGTAAACGAGTAGAAAAAAAGGAGTTATAGAGTAATAAAAGTATCATACGTTTAATCTTCACTTTGAATATAATACTAGTAATATTTACAATATTAACTGTTAAAAAAGTACTTGCTCACAACTAAAAAAGATAATGATCTATTAAAAAATTCAAACCATTATGATTTTTATAATAATTATTACATACAACTTCAACATACAATATAAATAAGAAAAACAATCAAAAATTTAAATTTTTTAATTTAAATTTAAAATAAAATATATCAATTTTTAAAATTTCATTTTTGAAGGAATACATATCATGGTTTTAGTATTTTCTTTCTTATTAATTCTAATGCATGGCATGAGCTATGACTTGGAAAAGACTACAAATAGTAAAATATATATTTGTTTGAATATGAGAAGATTTTCCAAAAATAAAAAATTATTACAACTTTGCGTTGATTCCACCTCAAGCATTAAATTACTAATAGCAAATGTCCACGTGGAAATAGGTAGAAAAGGTAAATGAAATTGACTTCCAACATAGAAAAAGTATTTAATGCTTCATAGCATTTTGTCGGCATTATTTTGGGTGAAATTAACTCCCTCCATCCTTTTTCCCTCGTTAAATTAAGACTCATCTTTTAAAAAGTTAACACATTTGGATGTTTCTTAACATGTGGATGAGTTAAGAAACTAAATAATCTTCTAAATTTAAAATACAAAATTCAATATCTTAAAATATTTTAGAATTATATGGAGATTATCATTTAAAATAAATGTTAGTAATTAGTTAAATTATATTAATTTTTTAGAATTAAATGGAGACTATCATTTAAAATTAATTTGACCTTCAATCTTTTATTAATCCACCAACTCAGCTATTTCGCAAGATTATTACCATATGACTATACTATATGTGAAAGAGTTTTATTTGGGAAACAAATTCATTTAGTTATAGAGTAAACAAATACTTCTTAATATGCACTCCATAAGTTAACACAAACCTAATAAAAATCCCAACTTACTTTTTGACAAAAAAAGTTACACTAACTTAGTCACTGAATAATTTAAAAAAATTAATGAAGAATTATTTGGTATCCATTAAAAATTGTATAACGGTGCCTATTAAGCAAATTTAATCTCAGTTATAAAAAAATGACGAACTTTATAATCAGCTGTGTACAAAACTGTAGGATATTAACACATACAATTATAAGAAAAAAATATGTATTAATTGATTTTAAATATAAATAAAAACCAATTAATTTATTCACATTTAATGACTTTAAAAATATCATTATATTATTATTTAATATTGTGATAGATGATTATAATAATTAGAGATAAATTGATAATTAGAAATAAAAAATTAAATGTAATTAATTATCACTCTCAGAAAATTAGTATTTTTGTTTATAAGTAAAACTGAAGGGAGTAATATCTTAATTATTTTGGTCAAACACTAAAAAGCCAAGAACACAGAGTAGGGACACATGGATGAAAATTGCATGGTAAAAAATGAATAAAGAATGTAAATGGTTATTATTTTTGATAAATATATAGTATGATGAGATATATTAAAGTCAAATGGGAATATTTTCTTTTCAAAACTTTACATTAATGGGATTAACATCCATCCACTTTGTCCCCCTCCCCCTCTGATTGCTTTTTATCTTTCATGTGTTTCTTTATGATTTAATTGATAAATCATTCTTCTTCTTCTTCTTCTTCTTTCTAAAGTTCCTAATTGTTGAAGGTTTCCCATCTTCTTTTGCTTTCAGCCATTGCTTTTCTCGTATATATAAATGGAATATTAAATTCAGTTCCTGTGCCTCCATTTAAAAACCCTTTTGGGCCCCATCTTTGGTCCAATCATGTGGGCCCTTCTGTATGGGCTGACTTCATGCACTTCTCCCTCATTAATTCATTTTTTAAATATATATATATAATATTTTTTTTTTAAAAATTCAATAAGTTGTGTTTTGAAGTTTATTAATTATATAGTGTACCTCAAGATTCAACAAACGTTGAAGGAAGTATCTGCAACTCACATGAAATTATCACATCAACCACGAGAATTAAATCTACAATCTTTTAAATTGGTTAAAATTATAATTAGATGAGTTTTTTCTTTGAATTATTATTAGTTGCTGAAATCAATATACAGAAAATGTTACATAAGTGATATGGCCTGCTTTGATAGATTGGTCATTGGTGTTGTGAAGGTGGAGATTTGGTTTCATTCAGTTCGAACCACTTAAATAAATAATTTTTTAAGATTCTTGAAATATATTTTTTTTCTTAAAATCTCGAGATATTTAATTTGATATATATATATATATATATATTTAAATAATATTTAAATTAATTATTAATCATCAATATATATATATATATAAGTTTTGTCATTAAACTTTTTTTTTATAAAAAAAATAAAAAATAATTGTATATTCAACTTGCAAAACATTGTATTATAAATTGACAAATTAATTTTATCCATTAAATTATTTTCAATATTAAAACTACTTTGTAATTAATAATGTAAAAAAAATAACTATCAATAATTAGATCGCTGTAGTCACTTCTTTTTACCTATATCACTCCACATTCTGTCTCTCTCTTCCTACCATGGTCTCACAAACACCACCTTTGCTTGTTGGATACATTTATTATTGTCTGTTTTTTTGTTCACATAATTTCACCCTTCATGCCATGTTATTTATTTTTTCACTATAAAGCTTTAACCGGCAATTGACAAAAATGCCACTTTAAGGTAGTTGTTGAGGGTATTGCCTAAATAAAGCCATGATGCACTTGGATTTGAATGGAAGGCACAAGACCCTATTATATATCCTGCTAGATTCAAACTCCTTCAATCCAAGACATGACAATATTTGTTAATTATTACTATTATTAACACTACATGACAAGCAAAATAATAATTATTTGCATAACAACCTTATGTAAGCCACTGCAAAATTGTCATAAAGATATGTTTATTTGGGCTTAGGTGAAAGGCACAGGGGACCCATTAGTCAAGTCACCGATGCTTGACAAAAAATTAAAGTCAAAATAAATCATCACCACCAAAAGTCCTTCAATTGAACCACTAATCATACATATACAAAATCATTCAATGTTTTTTAAGATAATATAATGAAATTTAATATATTAACATTTTTTTATTCTTAATATCAAAATAACTGAATTTGTGAAGTAATTCATACCGATAAAAGGTTCCCAATGAGGGTGCAAAGAAACAGCCATTGATTAAATTCAAAGAATCGTACATGCAATTGAGATGGCAAAGGGAATATTAAGAGATCATATCCATGGCCATTTTCTCTGCTGTTTTTGTCCTCGCCTATCATGATGGAAATTCCTGAGATGTTTTACTATAAATAAAGTTCCTTTTTCATTTACTATTTTATTCTTTTATAAACATGTATGATTGTATGCTACTCTTTCTTTTTTATTTATTTTTTATGTGATAACGTTACACAAACAATTAGGCTGTTTATGCATATTTTGCGTTTGTTAAAGGAAAATAAATAGCTGGTGAATGGAGTGAGGATAAACTAATATAACCATTTATTTTTCCCCGAAGGAAAGAACTACAATAATTTATAATTCGACCAAAAAATAAATAAAATATAATAAAAAATTGATTTCCTTCAAAATAATATCACAATTAAAAACTCCTATATTTTTATGGATATAATTATGACATTGAGATCTGAATAAAGTTATGTCCATAAATAAAACTATACAACTCAAAATTGGTACACAAATAAATTTTTTAAAATTGAGCATTTTATAACTAATTATAAAATTAAACACAATGGACATTATGTCTACACTAGTCACATTATTACCATTTTTTGCAAATATACCAATTTTAAATGCCCTTTTTTATATTTTATTCTAGAGATTAACTGATTATTAGTTATACAATTAAGTATTATTTTTTGATGAAATCTGACTACACTCGTCATTTAAAGGTCTTAACTTTTGTTTATGTGAATAAAAAAAAAAAAAAACTTTTGTGTGTTGATGCAAACCAATCAAGTTAGAGAGGTAATACTCTGTCCCCATCCAATTTCAAAGCCAACCACTGAATTATTTTATGGACACTAATACATACTATCAACATAAGAACGAATTTAGAAACCAAAAAATAATATAGTGAACAAGGTTAGTGATCTATCAAGCATTATTCCTTAAGTAACACATGGATGGTTTTGATGTGTCTATGTCTACATCTGTCTTTGATCTCCATAGGTACCCCCACTTACATAATTTTCAGTTAAGAAGCAATCTACGAGGATCCTTTGGTATGAAAAAAATGATAGTATAAGAGGTGGGACGTGTTACAACATTTTCTTTGGATGAAACTTAACGGCAATAAAAATATGTCATTTTCTTAATTAGTTTAATTTTCACAAGTGATCTAAACACTTGCAACAAATTAGATCATCTTTATGGTGTGTTGTACGGTGCAACATTGCTAGATTAAAAGAATGAAAATTCTCTCATGATTTAAAATTATATGATTAATTACATGTACAACAGACGATAGATGATCCAAGTTTCACCTGTAGACGTAACATGTTTTCACTAGACTAATCCAGTCAGATTAGAGGTATTGTTGAATAATACTTCTTCTAATCTTAAATATAAGAAAAAATTATTCAACGAAAGTTGATGGATTTAATTTAATTGAAGGGACTACAAGAAGAGTCTGACAAAACAAGGCTGGAGTGCAATAAATGAATGGGAATAACCAATTGTATGTTTGTGGTACATCTGGCTTCAATTATGACATTTACTTGCACTTTGTGATGGCTATGTTTATAGAAAAGAGGGCCTGCTTCATTATAATTATTGACTCTGGATGAAACATGGTGCAGCTTAAAATTCTACCCAATTCAAACAAGCATTAAACAACACACCAACTACCTCTCCATAAGTCATTCTGCAGTTCCATTTAAGTCTCCGACACTGTGCCTCTGCTTGTTTAATTGTAGAATCTCAAAATTGTGATCTTGAGTGATTTTACTAGGTAAAAATGTCATCTTCTTTGAATAGTATTTCCTACAGCGATAGCTTGTAATACAACAACTACTAAAGGATGAAAATGACTTCACATGTAAAGGAGGTGTTTTATTTTTATATTTAATGTGATTTCACATTCGAACAACTTGAGTGTCTGTTTCAATTAGTTGAATAGAACATGACAAAGATGATTGAGAAAAAAGGATGACAATGAATGCAAGTTCCTCAACAAAATTAGTGGTTTGATACAAGAAAGGTCTATATTACGGAACTATTGTTTATCAGTGTCCCTCTACACATAAAACTAATTTATCAATATCAAGCTGATGCCATAAGACATTGTAAATGAATATGGATAGAAACAACTTAGACCCAAATGAATGAAGACAAATGCTAACATTTGATATTTTTCCTGAAGACCTATTAAGAAATGTAAAATTTTGTTCTTCATTGAAAAATATATTTGATGCTATCAGTGTGTCAAACATTAACAACATTTTTCAGTTATGGATTGCTTGATTTGTGCCCTTAATACACTTTTTAGCAAGACCAACAAATAAAACCAACCTCAACCTCACGCTTTTGATATTTAAAACACGTTTGAAAAGAAATGCAGAATATCAATGCGCAATTGTGCAGCATTACTGATCACAGGATAAAGAGAGCAATAATCATATCACCAAGCTCGCATACCTGCTGAAAAGGTATGATAAAATATGACATACGTACATGCATAAAGTAAAAACTGGTAAATTTTATGCCAAACTGCTCTTGAATTTTACAGAAACTGAACTGCTGATGCTAATTAACCTGTGCCAACCATCAAATTTAACAGGACAAAATGGGGTAAGGAAGGAAAAAGGAAGGGGTAATTTGACATCACTCATTATAGGATGCGAACCAAGCTATCACAACAAAAACATGACTGTGTTTCCATGAATTCAGACCCACTCAATTAAAATTTCAAATTTTCAGCGGCTCCAAACTCATCACTGTCTCTGATTGCGGTGGGCTCACCACAGTCTCTGACTGTGGTTGGTTATTCTCAGTCTTGTCCATCTCTTGAATTTTAGCTGGAAGCTTATCTTGCTGGACAAGAGTATTACTGGCAGGTAGATCTTTTAGGATGGGGGCAGGTAGTTCTTTTAGGAGGGGGACAGGTTCATCTTGTCTTGAAGGTGGGGCAGCATATACAGGAACAGCTTGTCGAATACTGACTGGAGGAGCAATTCGTACAGGAGGAGCGCGTATTATCCGATGGACTGAGGCAGGTGGTGGAAGAGGCGGTGCAGAGAACACAGGTACTACGGTCCTCATAGCCACTGGAGGTGCAATCCCATGGCAAGGTGGTCTCATTTGTCGAATGGGAACATAAGGTGCTGCACCTACTGCAGGGAACTTCAGAGGACGGGGCCCCCGGCTTTCTAGTGCAGAAGACTGTGGCGGCTGCACCATGGACTTGTCACTTGTTGCTGCTGCTGGCAGATTCCTGCTTCGAGGATTTTCATTTGCAGTTGCCGATGAAGGCTTGCTTCGAGATCCATTCTTTTGGCAAATTAGGGGAAGGATCTTTGATGTGGTCGCAGGAGGATGTTGCGAACTGGTTGGCCTGAGATTTTGAATCTGAAACTTCTTCTGAAATGGAATTAGAGCATTTGGATTAGACATTGCCATCTTTTCCTTAAGACGGTAGTTCAGCAAAGCCCGTGCTATAGTGATCTGTTCTAATTCGTCATTGTTCTCAGGTTCAGTTGAAGAGCTAGCAGTCTCTTTTGCCACTGGAGAGAAAGGATATTCTTGTCAATTCATATTTAGTCCTTTACAAGGGAAATAAAAAATCTGACTCATATACACAGGAAATGACAATGTGGTTTAGATTGTGACAAGTAAAAAGCTTTATGGCACATAATATCATGTCTTCAAAGAAATTTAACTAGGAATACAAATACATAAGTTCCAGGCATCTAAGATGGTTTGTTAATACTGTGTTGAAATGATATTAGCCCTTATCACAAGCAAATTATAGAAGCACAATAATTTTTCGAATAGCTTGTTCATGATCACCACATTTCCACAAGATAAACTTCTCAACCTGACAAATTGATATGTAGTCTATGTATATGTATATTCATTCAGAGGACAAATTGATGTTAACATCCATGTATTTCCACAAATGCAGTTAATTTTTCAGACAAAAGGTTAGCCAGCCACTTACATTGCTTTAAAGATGACCAAGCTGCCATAGCTGCATTTTTCTCGGCTTGTTTCTTATTCTTGGCAGGTTCACCAGTAAATGTGATTCCGGCCAACTCTACTATCCCAGTAAAAACAGGTAAATGCCCTAGGCCTGATCTGAATGTTGTGTACTGAGGCAATGGGGCCCCTACTCGCTGTGCAATTTCCTGTAAGAGGTTCTTGTAGACCCCAGTCTCATCCTAAAAAATGTTGAGTGTGATTAGTATATGAACAAATCAACAAAAGGCTACTAAGTGTGCAAAGAAGACATGCCAAGCAATGTGGATAAATAAACATATTATCAATGATATCAGGCTAGTAGAAAAATCAATTTTATAATAAGTCTGCCTAAAATAAATCCAACAATGGGTCAGACGGACCAATCAATGAACCACAGCACTATGATAGCCTCATAGCACTGATTTTCTTTTTCTCAGAAATTCTCTTTTGATTAGCAGATAATATATATTGGAGTCTTGAAGAGAAATATAATGCATATATGCGAGAAAAAACTAGTGCCCTGCACCATGTGCCTGGGTTCCTGCATACTCCCCTTTAGAAGAAAAGGGGAAGATCAAAGGCTATATCCCACATCCAAAACACCAAAAAGAAAGGAAAAAATTGCAGAGAATGTACTTGGGATTACAATGTGAATCAAATACATCATGTTTACAATGTTGTTTTTATTTTCTTTCACATTGGCATATTGACATCAAAAAGAGAAGAAAACACTGCAACTTAACAACAATCATTTTTTGTATGCAAGTCATAGTTTTAGACACATATATGTTTTCTATCATGTGGGTTTCTAACAAAGACTATATATCTGTATTGGGTCTAACCCTTCCCTGTATTCCACACCATCATAAAAACTTTACAGAATCAGGTTTCCCTTGCTTTATCACGTCATATGAACGGTGACAGATATTAACTGCAAAGTTCACTAATTATCCAGCTTTCCTTAGCAACACCAATCATTGGTAAGATCACTGGTTTGATAAACTATACCTATCTACAACCTATGAACCACAAACACTTCTCCTTCAAGTGTTGCGGTGACAAACACACTTCCTTCTAACAATGACACCCGTACAACACATGCATAACACTCCTTGTTAATTGTCTGATTAAAAAATATTTTTTTATTGACATGGAGATGTGACACACATAGCTAGGGTACCTTTATGAACCAATACAATAATTGGTTTTGGTTTTATACAACATATAAAATCAATCGATATAAGAATTCAAACGTATCTAACACCACTGCTGATTTATTCAAAAAACCAGATTGAGAAGACGTGCCATTCCTTCCTTAAATATCCCCAAAGACTAGACCAAAAAATAGGCAAAAGGGGAGTATTCTCAATTAAAGTAAACCACCATTGTAGTCCTTAAAAGTGTAGGATGTTGTAAATTTGTCACTTTAGTCCCTAACTAATAGTCCTTGAATTATCAAAAATAGTCATGAAAAATACAACTTACTATTATAAAAGTCTCTCAAAGATACAATTTACCGTCAAAATAGTATAGTATTTGACGTCACGGTCACCGAATAAACTAAGTGATGACCAAAGTGACATCATACGCTTTCTAGTACTAAAATGTGGTTTACCCATTTTTATTCTCAGTAACTAACACCATAATTCAAATTCAATAGAACAGAAATTGAAAACCCAATTCATCAGAATTATTACATGTGCACATTGATCCAATGCCATGATCCTTCACCAATTCAAACTGTTTCTAATCCTACCTTGAATCCAACAAGTACAAGGGCACTTCGGTCATTCCAACATGCGCTTCATCAAACCGAAACCCTATGCCGCGACTCAAAAAGAGTCCAGGTTCATCAGTACGCCCACGTTAGCAAAACCTTTTGCTTTTTTTTGTTTTTGTTTCAGCACACAATTTTCTACGAGTTAAGTTGAAGAACAAAAACAACATAAACCCTAAAACTAAAAGTAGCATTAATAGATAGAGAAAACTCACGAGGATCTTAGCAGCGAGTGAGTGAGAGGGACCACGGTGGGAGAGTGAATTGAGTGCTACTTCAGCTGCGGAGTGTTCAGCTTGACGGAGAGTTGAACAGTAGTGAGGACTCTCAAAGATCTCGCCGTTAAAGTTAACGGTAGCTTTAAACCTCGGCGCGTGATCGGGACCTTCACGAATGCAAGTGTAAGAAGGAAGGTTGAAGCAGCTCCTCTGCGCCAGCTCTTGAAGCTGGTTCTTGTACATTTTCCGATCTCTCTATAACTCTCACTTTGTTAAATTAATGATAAACAAATAAATGATTGTTGGATAATAGATCGGGTGAGCTGATACTCCGGCAAGAGGCGGTGCCGGAAAATGTTAACCGGCGATACTAGGGTTCGACGAGGGAAGAATGAGAGAGAAAGAGAAAGGGAAAGGGAAGGGAGAAGAAGTAGAGAAGAGAGCAAAAGAGAAAGTAATTACTGATTTGTTGGAATAATATTATTATTATTATTATTATTAGTATTATAAAATAAAATATTAGTCGGTTATTTATTGCGTTGTTGTTGGGAGTCAACTTAACGTTAGGATGCAGATGTAAGACTGCATGGATGTGATCTTTTCCTATATTTTTTGTATCTTGTATTAATATACTTCAAATGTGAAATTAATATGTCATGGACTTTACTTTTTTTATTTAAAAAAATGTTTGAAATTAAATATAAAAAATTAATACATTTAATACAAAATTTTAATTAAATAGTATTTTTTATTTACTTTTATTTATATTTAAAATCAAAGAGAGTATTTGATTATCACTTGCCACTTTTTTTCTTTCTAAGATTTTTTAACAGTTAGTTTGAATTTCATTTAATTTTCTTTTAAATAGTTAGTATTAGTATTTTACTATAATTGTTAATTTTATCAAGAGAGATTTATTTTCTAAGTCTTCTAAATTATTTTATAATTCTTTAGTTAGAATTTAATTTATATGTATATAAAATAAAAAAAATAATTATTTATTATCGTTCTATATATCTATATATATATATATATTTATTTTTTTTACTATGATATCTAATTTAAAAACCGAAGTCACTTGTTTTTTTGAAAAATCTTAAGTTAGTACTATGATTTTTTTTCTCTAGGATTTAGGGGCTAATTATTTCAACTCTTAAAAATTTGTAAAATTTACATATAAATGATTACGTAAAACTAAATTTAATAGAAATATTTTTAATAAATAAAAACATTAAATATAAAGACATTATAGTTTAGTAGTAGTATTTATTTATCTGGAAATAGACTTTATAAAGGAGAAGGTGAATTTTGTTATGATTGAAGACTTTAGGAGTATGAATCCGGAGTTGTGACAATAATTTTGATGGCAGTAGTGTTTATTTACTTCCTTCTGTTTGTTGTTTGTTTCCTTCTGGCAACAAACGTTACTCCACGAATTCACTTCATCAACCCTTTACTTTACCGTATAGTATAATCTACTGAGAGTAATAATTATTCTAATTTTATATACTCGCATTGGTAGCCTCAAAATCTTGTCTTTTCACACGCTAATCACTAATCACTAATCATGTAGCGTTTACACCACAGAGCAGACTCGGATAAGTCCCGTTTCGGCCGTATTCTTTCTTTTTTTTAATTGGAAAGAACCATCGCATTTTTCTAAAGAAAATCTTGGTTCATGGTTAATTTGAGAGAGTTAGATGTTCTTAGCAGATACGTTAAAAGAATATTATGTTCTCATTTTATTCTCTGATTCAACAAACTAGTTTTTAAATTATTAAAATGTTACTCAGTTTAATCTTTCATCTTATAATAAATATGAATTATTTAAATTATACATTGTATCTTTTAGAATCTTTAATAATAATAAATTATATTTTTTTAAATATTATTTTAATAATTTTAATATTAATTTAAATTTTTAACTAAGTCCATAATCAAATACAATCTATATCTTCAAAAATTAGAATTGTGGTTTGTCTAAACTTTATTTTTAAAATTTGACATTCATTCATAAAATATGTAATATTATTTTTTTAAGGAAAATATTTTATTCTTAGAAATATTGTACACGTGTCTTATAATATATTATGGCAAACCTTTTCAGAAAATATGTTTCTTTATATAGATTCTTTTTTATAGAGAAAGGTATCTATTACGTAGTGAAGACCAACATATATTGTTTTTTTATACGAACTAACTATAAATTGAATTCTCGACCAAATATAATTAAGGGATCTCAATAT
>JBBPBR010000001.1:49372594-49385071 GCA_037974775.1 Cicer pinnatifidum | reverse complement strand
TTATAAATTCTAATAATACACATGAATTAACTTAAAAAAGAGTAAAATTATTGATAAAAAATATTTAAATGACGATTATTTTAAAAAAAATAAATTAAAAAAACTACATACAAAATAGAATATATTTATAAAAATAAAAAATTTATTTTATCCTTATAATAATTTGAAAGAGAGTGAAAGACTATTATGCTTATTATCCTCATTATTACTATTGTCAAAACACTGTCATGGAGGAGTTAAGTTGGAGAGCAAACACTTTTTTTTTTATCTAAAAAAAATAATAAATTCTACTATAATTAATTCACATAACCGTGAGATTTTGAGTTCGAACCTAATATAAAATATCTAATTTAATGGTGTTTGTTAGTTGAGTTAATGCTTATGGACAGATAGCAAAACACTTTTAATTGCCGGAATTGGTGAACTTTGACTCCAAAGTATAAGGAGGTTGCCATATAGAAGTTTAATTGCACCTTTGACAAATTGGAGCCACTTAATCCACTATTCCTAAAAGTAAATCAATTAATGAAGAAGACTCATAGAGCAGCAGAAAATAAAAATTTATTATTCTCTCATATCCTTTTTACTTGTAGCTTTAAAGTTAGTAGAGTAAAAGGACCACACAACATTTAAGATTTTTAACAGTTCACCCAATGTAACTGTCCAATCTTGACCTCGTAAGATTTTTCACCATGTTAATGAGATGAGAACATTCTCTGCTAACACACTTTTTTCTTTTCTTAGAACACTTTTGAGTCTATACAACTTGTATTGTCATAGTATCAACAGACTTACAACCTTAACTTATAAGCTTTACAAACGATCACTCAACCAAACTCAAAAGAATGATCACATTCATGTTCGGGACCATGCTATACGCTACCCTCAAAAGAATATGTATGTCTTATTGATTTCTGTGGATGTTTACTAAAGAAATATTTTGATGAAGGACGATTTCAAGGACTATTATCATATCCTTGTCTTAAAAATAAAGAAATACTATTAAAGAAAGAATAAATACTATTTAAATTTTATTAAATACTTCTCTCTTTCATGTTTACAGTATTTGATATGAAATCACCATGAAAAGGGGCTACCTCCTAGCAAAAATATTTCACTTTCCACATCTTTTACCCATTGACATACCCGGTTGCACGTCTTTATTGCCAAGGCCTGCATATGGTCATTGTGCAAAAAAAGTCAAAATTTGTCCAAGCAAAATAGGGCAAAAGCAAATGTAAATTGTATTTCACATCTCTTTTTGAACCTTTTCCCAATTAAATGGACCAAAGAGGTTACTTTCCCAACTAACTGTAGCAACCGTATTGATGCAAAGAAGGTTAAGATGTGCGATGCTAGATTTCAGAAGTGATATATTTTTATACCAGGTCTTTATTGGATGTTAATGATGAATATAAACCTGCTACTGATGGATTAACATATATGACATTTACAGTTTTGTATAGAAATATTTTAACTGAGAAATATTGAAGGAAAACAAAACAATACCTTGTCTGCAAGGGGATCAAATGCAGCATAAAGTTCAAAGTCCTGCGTTACCCAACAGAGCAGAACTGCCACATGAAAAAGATATTACTAATCTGACCATTGTTCTATGAACCAAGCAAATGCAGTGGCACTTTATATCTCAATGAAGCTAAGACAAAAGAAAGAAAGAAATTCTGTTGAGGGGAAGATCACCCAAGAGTTTGGTTTTCAGGATCTGAGTTAATTCTTTGCATTACAAGAAAAGTATAAGATTTCCCCCTCTGTCATTACACCTTATGAAAAACAAGAGGTCAACTTTTCCAAAGAATCACTCATTCTGAAACATTATGGATTAAAATAAAGAAGAAATACCAAGAAAAAAACTTGATCTCCACTCATTCCTCATAACAAGAAAACATCAGTTTATAGAATTCAGAAACATAAAGAATTGCATCAAATCATAACAACAGACTCAAATTATCATATATCCATTTTTTGGATGTACCATAGCTACTACAAATTATGAATCAAAATATTCATTACCATAGTTTTCATCCCTTTTAAACTGAGTTTTGTGTGGCCCAATTCCTTTCTCATGCATGGATGCAAAAAGTTTCTGGTAAGCTCTATACAGTCTGAAACAATAAAGGCAGGTTATGCTTAGACAAAGAACAAAAATGCAAAAACGAAAAAGGGAAGTGCCATCCTGGCATTAAAAAACAAGTTTCCATAACATCAATACCTTTTCTGCTGCTGATGAGTATTAATTGGTGATGAGAACTCTGAAGATACATACTGATCCAGATATAAACTGCGATATATGAAATGCCACAAACCCGCAACACCACCTACACTAGAATTAGATTCTCTCAATCTTTCAGGAGAATCTAGTCGAAGACTATGCTGGCCCAAATGAGGAGATGATCCAGAACGAGATAAGGGTGGCAGATCCTCAATGTGCATTCCACCATCAAACAAGGATCTCTGAACTTCACCGAGGACATTTGACTTCAAAAGGACTGTCTCAATACGAATCCTATGAATTGGCAGAAAACTTTTTGAATCAATGCATGAAAAGTATGGGTACATAGAGACCCAAATCTCTTTGCTACAAACCATTATGTTATTTCCTCTTTTTTCATTTTCTTTCATTTTTTAAAAGAAAACAATAAACCGAACAATAGCGGTGGCCGTATTATTAAACTATCATTTACCTGCAATCCTTAAGATGGTAAAATGCATCAGAACTAGTTGTCAGCAGCATCAAGTATGTGTCATCCTGCCACAGATATACATAAAACTCTATCATTTATGAACTTAATGTATAACATATGCAAATTGCCAATGCATTTGTCACTCACATCAAAATAATGGATATAAGCATACAAAAATGCCAAAGGATTGTATCTTGGCAAGCAAACAGGAGAAAATGCCTCTGAGGTCCTGCATGATTATAGTCCAAGAGAAGAGAATGAGAAAGTGTAAAATGGTAAAATAAAGGCAATAAATCTACTTGCACAATAAAAGCTGTTATGCTGATCATAGGATCTATAAAACAAGTCATGTAGAGTCGTATAGACTGTATAACTAGAAAACTATGCCATCAAACCATCCCTGAGATGCTATCTGAAAGATAAAATAATGTCAGTTCTACTTACCTAAAGGATTCTGATGACATAACAAAGTTGGCCAGTAGCAGCATATCATCTGGATGGAGAGAGGCTTTCTGAGCACCAAATAGACTGATTACCTGCCTTCAACCTTTAACAAGTTATTTTATCATTTTATGTCTGCCTATGGCTTGAAAAATTAAGTATAGTGTTAAACCTTGTGTCTGCACATCAGTATTGCAAACAGAACACCGGAATCAGCTACATCTTGCAAGATGGCACCGACAGCTTGTCTTGTAGCACATGCAAGAGGTAGACAAGTATAGGCATGAAGAAATGTAGCTGGGTTCCTGATATGATCACACAAATAACAAATTTAACTACTAAGGTGTGGCATAGGGTGCTTGGAAATCAGAACCATCAAACAAACAAACGACCTCCACAACTTAACACACAAGGGAGAAGCACAGACATCAGAACAAGCATTTAAAACCCCCCTATATCTTGGAAAAAATATTTTAGTTTCTCCTTTAAAACAAAAGAGACCAGACTGCCCCGATTAGAGAAACGAACCAACTAAAAGAGTGGATTAGTGAAGAGAAGACAGTGTCTGTTCCACCAAGCAAGGGTGCCATATCAAACTTTGGATTCTTCTCAAAACATCTGTTTACTGATTTTGTCAGTATGACAATCATCTGCATATGTATAAAAAATATGGATGTATCAAATAACTGTCACAACATTACTAGTAGATTTGAATGATAAAAAGGCAATGCAACTGCCAATTGAGAAACACAGAAGCTGAAAATGAAGGAATAGGGAGAAAGCAAATGGATCCAGAACTTTTTTTGGGTATCCAACTCAATTATACCTGGCCATAAATGAGATCTAATTGCCTTCGTAAGGACTCGTAAGGCTCTTCTGTGCAGCTGATGCAGACTAAGTAAATTGGTCCTTTCACGAGAAAAACCACCTGCACAACAACTTCAAACTAAGATTTCTTAACACTAAATCATCGTACTGTTTCAGAAGTGCCTAATAAATAAAACTCTCTTTCCCTAAAATCACTAATGAACATAATATGAAAAAAACTCAGCAACCAAAAGTACAACATACTTCCAGTGTTTCTATCTTATTCTTAAAAAGCTGAGCAAGGTTTGAAATATCATTTTGCATAGCCCAATCCTAGTTAGTTATGTGGGCTTGAAGTACTGGCTTATAAGGAAATAATGCTTAAATGTAACTATATATTCATGAACAAAAACTTTTACAAGAGAAAAATGTGTGACCAGACCTGATGCTTTCCAGCCCTCACCAATTTGACACGGTCACCCCTGGAAACATAAAAACAAATATCTGAAAATGCATTCTCATATAATATTCGGATAGGGAATCTAAGAACGTATTTGTAATTATAATTTATCCGGATATAGTTAACCCGAACAAAGCCAGCGACAATACCCATTCTCAACGAACGAAATGATTGCTTGCAAAGTTGCTGAAAAACCAGCAAGCTTATGTTCATCGCCATACCTGGAACAAACAAAAGTGTGAAACAATAACTAGAGAATCGGGGCACAATTTTGAGGCAGCAATCATAATGATATACGAACAGTAATTGAGGGAAGCTCATGTGAGGATTCGGTAAACCCTAACCTAGAGTATATTGGTTTGCCAGAATGACTCAGAACAAAAAAATGCTTCTTTCTTTTCCTCCATGAAATGGAAGCATCGTCCTGCACTTCATTCATTAATCAAATAGGATGTGATATTACAGTTATCTTCTGTGTAAAGCCTCAGAGGGCGTGAATTTGAAAATAAATGTTGTATCAGAAAGCTCAAATATTTAGCTAGAATTGCAGAACAGCTCATAGTATATATCACAGTTGATTTGAATTTGGATGTTAATGCTTAGAACCAAAATTAAATTTAGTGGTGGTTAAAGCTAAGACCCATGCCTTTTCATTTTGATTGTGACTCATGCATTTAATTAAAGAGTAAACACAGGTTGAATTTGAATGAGTAGAACCAAAATTTAGATGTCCAAACAGTAAAAAGAAACACACAAAATAAAAGAATGAAACAAAACCGCATTAATCATTCATATACGAATTGAATCAGGATTCGGGAAGAGGTTCTCTTAAGTGCGGGAATATGTAAATGACAGTGCATTAGATTACACCTATCATCTATGAAGATATATATACCTCATCGAGATGTCGTTTACCAGGAAACCATGAGGTTTGGGAATCGTTAGAGACGGAGGGAGGATGATCACGAATACTCATTTCTTCAATTTCATTGGAAATGGAATGTTCAAAATGTGAGACGCTTGATCCGTGTACGACGCCGTTTGGTTCTTCTTGTGGTGAGGATGGTTCTGCGTCGAAGAGGCTTAGCGAGAGGGGAGGTAAGTTGAATTGGATTGGAGAGACATCGGAGGATGAAGAGATGGAATTGTTCATTGATGATGCTGCACTTCAAGTGATGCACTTCGAGAGAGAGAGAGAGAGAGAGAGAGAGAGAGAGAGAGAGAGAGTCGCTTGTCTTTGTTGCGTTGCTTTGCTTCTGGCGGAGTCTCAGAGTGATGCGTCCGGTGTGCAACCCGCCACGCAATGGGCTCTGCGGGCCGGGTTAACACGTTTACCATGGCCCAAGCATAAATCGCCACCTTTTTTTTTTTACAAAACCATTACTCGCCACCTATAACAAAAACTGTATAATTTAAAAAATCGACAATATGTCAGAATTATTTTAGTCAAGATCCGCATTTGAGTTAATGATTCGTCAATAAATGATTTGTCGAATTATTTGCTATTATAACATGACAATTATTGAAATTTCCGATACTATTTAAATAGGTTCAAGAATTTAAAAACGAAAAAGTAATTCAGTTCATAAATTTGTCAATCATTTGTAATTAAATTCCTAAACTAAAAAAATGTATAGGCATCCCTAAACATTAAAATAATTTGTAATAAAGTCATTTTGAAATTTTTAATTGTTTTATCAGTGAATTTTTTATGTCTTTAAATGTTATAATGTTGAATTATTTTTAATTATAATTTCATTTTAATTATTTTTAGTTAAAGATTTTTAAAATGGTACTATTAGTTTTGTTATCAATTATATAAAGAATAATATAATATATTTTTATGTGATTTTATGACATAGATCGAGAGAATTTGTGTTTAATTTCAAGAATTCTAAAATGTATTTCACTCAAATCATCTCTCGTTTAATTATTTTTCTAAAATTTGATTGAGAGTGTATATTCTTACGATTATTAGAATCAAAACACCTTAAGAATTACATAGATTTAATGAAAAATTTGGGAGAATTTTTAATTTCAATTATGCTGATTTGAAATTGAGATCATTGCTGTAAATAATTAAAAAACAAATTTGACATTAAAAAATAAATAAATAAAAGATTAACTTATTAAAAAAATTAAAGGATCACGGGATTTTTGGAATATTTTGTAAATGAATACTTAGGTTATCAACCTAATTACAAGTTATATCAAAGTTAGATACACAATTCGAAAAAAAAATAGTTTAGGAGCTTAATTAGAAATTAAGAAACTCGTTTACAATCTTTTTAATTCAAGAATCTCCAAATAATTAAGGACAATTGAGATAGTATGTTTTTTGTCAATAGATAGTACGCTTTAATTAATGTTTAGGTGTGATATTGTCTTGAGAATTACTCATATTCAAACGATTTCGGACTCAAATTGGTCTATCTGATTTAAACCAGGTTAACTTACAATGGCCAATGAGTGCAATATACATTTAAATTGATCAATTTGTACTTATAATAAACACCTAGAGATTGATCAATCCGAACAAAAATTGGAGACTCTCGAGAAAACATGAGAAAAGAGCACCAAATATGTACTCTGTTTTGTTGACTTTCGGTTTGAGCAAGTTCGGGTAGCAACAAGTTGGCGTGGACGGGACGTGCATCAAACAATTGGGCCAAACTTACGTTAAGTTTTCGTTGTAAAATATAATTACGTTCTGATTTTGATTCAAAAAACTCAAATTGGACCTTAAATCTTACATTAAATTTGGATCTTGATATTTGATTTTCTAACATGATTATCATGTGCAAGTGGTTTGCTAAACATCATTGGGAGTAAAATATAAATAATCAATAACAATAGTAATAAAAGTGGTCCAAGAACAGGTAATATAATGCCGCCTCGCACGACAACAGATTTAGAATCCTTACGGAGTTGTGGGGTTGTTAAATCTAGTGCGAAAAAGTATATATATATATATAAATCTAACGATACCTACAACTTTTATAGGAGATCTATCAGCTAACAAATAAAGCACAAATTTTTTGAGTACCTATTAAATTCAGCACTCCATGATTTACAACACTCTCGCACTATGCACTATGCACTATGCACCATTTGTGCTAGTCACTAACAGTAAAGTAAGAACAATTTAATAGAAAGTTTACTTCCGTCATTATCCACTAACACATGTACAAGTTAATCAAAAAGGAAATTCTTACATCCTATTTTGGTGTTATTATATCCTTGTATCATCAGTGTTGTCCAAACAAGCATTCAACTAAAAAATGAAAGGAAATACTATTGGCTTTCTAGAATCCAAATATTAAATGCTTCTTACAACTATCACAACTTTCTATAATGGAAACTAGTATCGTACAACTAATGAAAATAAATCTAAAGGGAAATTGATGATACAATGAGATTGTGATATGTGAATGGTGTCCAACATCTTTTTTTTATTTTAATTAATCTATCTTGGAGTGAATAGTGATCATTCTTCATAAGACACAGGTTCTGCAATCAACTCTTTAAGTTTTACTTATATTTTGCCTTTCCATAAGTAATGGATGCGCTCACCAGCTTCATAAGAGATGTGAATGCATTCCTTGGAAAACCAAACCGAACAGCTGTCATTTCAGCGACAACCTAAGTAACAAATATGCACAATCAGATAACACAGTACAAATAGCATTATAAAAAACAACAATTAAATTACTACTAAGATTGTTCCTATCATTTTGTATCCCAGGAATCCATGGTTTTTTCCATTCCAGATAACCTTCAGGAATTACTGGCAACAAGCTATTTTGTATGTTCTCTTGAACATCCTCTTTAATGAAAAAATCATTTTATTATCTCTTTTAGTATATGGTTGCATCATCATTTATAAATAAAATTTAATCATTTAATAATTTTAGATAATAATTTGATTTTAATTAGTACAGTAAATGTCAGGGGAAGCATGTGGCTACAATGAGAAAGTATTCTATGATAAGGATTCAAGAGCAGGGAAGAATCCTTCTTTTAACATCCTAAATAACTTACTAGTAAGCATTTAACTTGCTGAGTAGCTAGCTTCATTTACACCTTATGTACCTTATTGGATGCTTAAGAAAAATATCAGTGTAACAAGCTATTGAATGGAAGAACTCCCGAGCAATTTATGTATATTTTCCAAGAAGATATTAAATCTGTTTTGAGATTCATTTTGCAAGAAGCTTTTTCCAATAAACCAATGGAAGTCCATGAAAATCTCACGGCAATTGGCATAAATGTTTGCCAAACGAGTTTGCTCAAATAGTCATTTACTTATACAGCTTAATTTACTAAAAATTTACTCCGATTAGACATATGAACTTGTTTGGATTCTGTATGCCAATCATTGAAGTAAATTATGTCTGTAAGAGATATCTAACAGTTGAAGCATGCATGTAACCTTGAAGACATGTTATGACCGAGGTAGAGATACCTGTTTCACAATGCTATGTAGCCTGAACATAGCATTTTTAAATGTTCTTTGCCAGAAGTTTTTGTTGCTCGAGCTAGTTCATCTGCATATGCCATGAAGTAGAGCTTAGCAAAACTCAAAATATTCACACAAGATCCTAGCCCATCAAAGGGCAATATTTTTATAAAAAAATCAGTTCTTGATATAAAAGTATCATTTAAGGACAGATAAATGACCGATAGTAAAAATTAAGCTTCATTCTTATCACTAAATGCATTGAATCAAAAGTTTTACGTTGTAAAATATTTCACATTTTTGTATTATCCATTAAGAACTTTTGAGCAGGGTACTAGTAAGAATTACTGACTGTACAACAGACAATACAAGAGGTGAACAGAAACTTGCTGCATCTTCATGTAGAGAGAATTCATAGCTCAAATTTTCAGCTAAAAGTTTAATGTTTTTCCTTCACTGGTAGATTATCATTTATGTAAATGCAGTAAGACATCCAACTCACTTGCTAAAAAATGTGTGCCGTTCTTGCTAGACTTCAAAGGGATGACTGGTCTAAGTTGCATATATAGTTTATCTCAAAAACTATGCTTAAGTTCTCCATTCGAATAGTACGTGTCGTGCAAAGTTTTTCCATGCATTCGACCTAATTAGGTTCATACTTCATACTGAATAAAGAAATAGTCGGCAACACAGTAATTCAAATGCTCGCCTGCAATCGTGACAGACCAGGAGAAAAGAATTTGCAGTCTAAATAAAAGACAGCAGTGACTCTTAGAGTTCATTTTGGACCCATACTGCTGCTTCACATTGAGGGATGGGAGGAATTATGAAGTTAGGCATGCAAATGCATTAAACAAGTGGCCATTTTTCCATCTGACTTTAGAAGAGAAGCAAATGATGAACTTGGACTTTAGAACCCAAAATACATCTAAATTTTACCAATAATCCCGACAAGAACATGCACCATCACTGAAACAATGGAACCTGTTATTATCCCTAATGACTATCTCTCTCCCTGTAACTTTTGAAATGAGTTTCATTGCCTCATGACAATCACCACATACACGAAGATTTTTAACAACACGAATCACATCTTTGGCACCAGTACTGATCAGTGCAAATGCAACAGCTAACTTCTCACTATGACAGCCAAGGAAGTATTCTTTCTCCTCCTCCTCTACATCAAAGAGCACAAACTCAGTGGTCGGATTATAACCAGCTTCTTTCAAGTCCTTAAATAAACTTTCAAGCTTTTCATATATCTTTTGTGATAAGGGATGAGAAGTGTCTCCCACAAGGAATTCGTGAACGACCCCGTCAACTTCAACCCAACTATACCCAGGTAACTTTTGCATCCCTTTCTCATTCAATGTTGACCTAATTTTTTCTGCCTCGTCCCATCTACTATTTGCTGAATATATATTTGATAAGAGAACATAATGTCCCGAATTCCATGGTTCTAACTCAATGAGCTGCTTCAGCACATGTTCAGCCAACTGGGTTTCACGATGCAACCTACATCCACCCAACAAGGCCCCCCAAACAATTGCATTAGCCTTCATTGGCATACCTTTGATCAAATTATGTGCTTCAACCAACAAACCTGCACGGGCTAGGAGATCCACCATACATCCATAATGCTCAATAGTAGGAGTCACAGAAAAGACACAACTCATGCTATTAAAATAGCGTCGACCGTCATCAACCAGACCAGCATGAGTACATCCACAGAGCAAACCAACAAAAGTATTCTCATCAGGCATGATTCCACACTTTCCCATTTGACCAAACACTCCAAATGCAGCCCCAACATGTCCATACATAGCGAGTCCAGAAATAACAGCATTGAATACAACACGATCTTTCTCCTTCATCATTTTGTAAATCCCCAAGGCCTCCTCAACGCTTCCACATTTTGCATACAAGTCAATCAAGGAAGTACCCAACACAGGATTAGACAAAAACTCCTCATCATCCATCAAACCCTTAGCCCAAATTCCCATCTCCAGCGCTCCCAACCTCGCACAAGCAGAGAGAAAGCCCACCATGGCATAACAATCGGGCCTCACATTTACCTTCCTCATTTCAAAGAACAACTCAAGTGCCTCTCTAGGTAGCCCATTGGACGCATAGCCATGAATCATGGCACTCCAACAAACAACATCCTTCTCAACCATTCCATCAAACACACGACGCGCTTCCTCCATACTTCCACACTTGGCATACATATCCACCAAAGAGGTAGCCACAAAAACATTCCTATGCAAACCACACTCACTCATACACCAATCTATCCACCTCCCACTCTCCAAATCCCCTAACATCGCACAAGCACGCAAAACACGAACAATAACAAAACCATCAGGTCTCAAACCCATCTCCAACAACCCTCTAAACAACTCAACAGCTTCTCTACACTGACCAAACTCAATATACCCACAAATAATAGCAGTCCAAGACACAACATTTTTATCAGGAATATCATCAAACACCTTCCGTGCATCACTTAAAAACCCGCACTTAGAGTAAAAACAAACAATATTCGTTTTCACGAAAACATCATAATCAAAACCAGTTTTAATCACAAGTGAATGAATTGCGATACCGAATCGAAAAAGGTTGAGTCTGGCACAAGCTTTGAGGACGAAAGGGAAAGTGAAGTTATCTGGGATAAGAGAAGCTTTGTGCATTGAGGAATAGAGTTGAACGGCGTCATGGAAACGGTCTTTGGAGACCATGCCACGAATCATGGTGTTGTAGAGAAAGGTGTTTGGGTATGTTGGTGTTTTGTGGAAAACGAGGTTTGAGTATTGGGTGTTTGATAAGGTTAAGGAAGAGCGGAGGATGATGTTGAGAAGGTAGTTGTCTTGTTGGAGGTTGAGGCGGAGGAGGCGACAGTGGGCGAGCTTGACATCCTTCAATGATTTCAATCCTTCTACTAAACACCATTTCTTTAGCTCTAATGCCATCTTCGTATGCTATCATTGCTGTGCTACTTCATACGTATAATATGTAATTGTGTCTTGCACTTGTGAAGAAGCAGGACCAAACGGGTATTTGGAGCCATTTTTAGTTTCATAATCACCTTCATTTTTTATTTTATTTTTTATCTAAATAAATAATTATTGAAAATTTTTAAGAGAGAAATATAGAGGATAGTGTGACAGAATTGATATATCAATGATGTAATAGAAATAAACAAAAAAATAAGTGAAAAAATTGTTGAGAAAAAAATAAAGTATTGGATGATATATAAATTTTTGGGGTGTTTGAATATAAGAGTTGTAAATTTTTTCTATACAAATTTTAATTTTTTTGTTGTTGTGTTTTTCTACTTTATCATGACATTGTTTAGTTTCAATGTTTTTTTTATTATTATTTTTCATTTAGTTATGATATTAGTTTGGTTTAAAATTGATAAATAAATTTCAATCTATTATAATAAAGAAAATGATTTAGTTGTCAAGGTTACACAAGTATTTTGATCACTTTAGTTTTAGTTTTGTTAAATTTATATATTTTTTTTTATTGTTTTATGATATTAGATTGAGTGATGTGAGTTTATTTATTTATTAATCATTTTAATTTTAATTATATTAAATTTGTAT
>JBBPBR010000001.1:49325000-49358665 GCA_037974775.1 Cicer pinnatifidum | reverse complement strand
AAAATAAAAGACAAAATATTATAAAAAAAATAAAACTAAAATAAATATTAAATAAAAGAAAAAATAAGTAAAACTATAATTAAGCTTTATATAATCACGACTTGTAAGATTGATCTATTTTCACACTTCTAAAATTGAATTATATATGCTAAGCTTTTTCTTTGTGTAATTTGTATCATTACTACGACTCTTTAATTAATGTAAACAATTAATTAGTTCAAAATCAATGACTTTCAGATAATTTTTTAAAGATGTTTGCATTTTTTCTTCTGAGGTGAAGTCGTTGTTTGTGTACTAGTTTATCACAATTTATTGTTATGATCAATATGAAGACGAAATCATGTTGATATAAGATTAGTTGATGATATCACAATTATAGAAAATCCAATTAGTGGTGGTATAATTTTATTTTGAAATAATTCAAAGACTTATCTATATTAAACAACTAATTAATTGATTACGATCTTTAAAAAAGTTTAAATCGTTCAAAAAATTTAAATTCTAATTAAAATAATTATTAGTATTACTTTCCTCATTTAATTGTTAAACTTTATTTTCTTAATGAATCGAAGGAGTTAAGAAAAAAAAAAACTTAAAGCATGATATTTTGGTTTAGATTAATTGGTAAAAGTTCCCGTTTAGAGCAAATAGTAATGATACATAGAATAAAGAGAAGCAGACAGTCTGTGATGATAATAAATTGTTTGGAGTGATAGATGACAGGCTGACTAATCGAATAGGGCCACCACTCCAAACAATAATTTGCCATAAATATGTCTTTTTATTCATTTTCCACCCACTCTTCTGACATGGACAACAAATATGCTACTCATAAAATGTTTTTAAACAGAATCTTATATAATATTCAGAAAAAATAATAGTTAGTATGATAATGAATTAATGACCACAATTGTGATAGGAATTCAAAATTCATATGTATTCTATGCCGCCCACCCAATTCCACTTCATTTGCGGTTTTATTTTGGTTCTCATTGAGAATGTATAATTTAATATTTTGTAGTGGTAAATCTATACACGAATGTGACTTCACTAAGGATTGATTAGTTTATCATTTGTAAATTAATTTTATATTAATAATTGATATCAAATGAGAGTTATATATATTTTTTGATGTCATATTAGTAAAGTGAGTTGAATTAAATTGATTTAATAAAATATATTAGTATTATTGGATGTTAATATAAATTTTTATTTTATTCTATAAAAAATAATAAATTTCACTATAATTAACTCACACAATTAAAAAATTTTAAGTTCGAATTTAAAATAAAATATCTAATATAATAATATCAATATTTATTAATTAAATTAAAACTTAAAAATTAATATAATTATTTTATATTTACAATAAAACATACTTTATTTTCTCTTAGTTTGTATTTTACAAAAAATTAAAAGTTAAATTATATAATAGATGATAGAATTTTATCGATGAATAATATATATGTATTCTTAGAAATATGATATCTCTATATATTTAAGTAGTTTCTAAACTCAATTTACTTCAATTCATACTTTTTTATTATTAAATATAAATAAAATCAATTAAATTAAGAAAGTTGATGTAAATACATGAATTTTTTGAAAATACAAAATAATTGTTTGTGAAATGAATTTTCATTTTCAAATGCAATCAAATCAATGATGTTATAATTTGGTTTAGAGAGTACACGTGTTGAACATTTGTAGGCCAATTTTATGATGAATAAGAATTCCTTGTTTGCATGTGTAAGATGAGAATGACTCTTTTGATGGTCGGTGGCCCCTTTCATACTTTACAATTTCATTAGCTTATCTTTGCTCTTCGGCTAGCTGAAAGGCATTTTCTTGTTGGTTTATGATAGTATCTATGCTTGTAATTTTTAGACTTTTTATATTATCATGAATTACTACAGTTAATTTTTATTTTCATCAAAATCATCTTTAAAATTATCTCTATAAATAACTATGATGTATTGATAGTATATATATATTTTTTTACATCATAATACATAACAATTAAATTCATTGTATAATTGCTCACTGTGACTGGGATTACTAATGGTTTTGATCATGGACTAAATGCACCTCAATACTCTTCTCACTGTCCAATAATATTTCCTTACTTTTTTAACCGGAAATATATATGTTCTATTTATTAACTATATATGATATAAATCAAATATATTAACAAATGGTTTTGCTAACGTATGTTCTTAGAGCACATATTATAGAATTAAAAGTATAAAATTTTGTTGATTTTTTTTTAATCTTCTAAAGAGTTAAATATACAAATTTCAAAGTAAAAATTTCTATATTTGATATTTTAAAACGTGTCGTTAGAACATAGGTTATTATTTTCAATTAACAAATAAATCATGCAAGTGGATTTTGAAATGGAGTTTGCTTCAACTCCAATTTTGAGATAGTATGTGAACTTATTTTAAATTTATTTAATCATCCATTATCACACAACCTAAACCGTATGAAAAAACATTTGTTGACGAGTATAATTATCATCAATTTATACTTTAAATGTCTAATTCTAAATAATAAAAAATAGTGAAAAGATTCTATTAAGAATCACACTTAAATAATGATATGACTTAAAAAATAATTATAAAGTTACTATTAGGCAGCTTGAATTACGCACACTTCATATGTTTTGGCACCCGTCAAATGGACTGTTGAGAGAAATATTTATGTTGAGAATTTCACATTAAATAGTGATAAGATCTCAATAGTGGTTATCAAACTTCTATTAAGCACCTATTGTTCACCCTATGTTTTGCCATGTTGGTAAAGGAGAGTGTTGAAATTCTCATATTTTGTTATTGTGATATGATTTAAATAGTGATTATATATGGTAGATCAGATCCATAACATTATCAGTCGATTTTGTGAAATATAAATATGATCAAAACAATATTTACTATCTTCATTCCTAACTATAAATTTGTTGATAATTTGAATTATTTTATTAATTTATCTTTGAAGAGAGAATTAATTTATGATTTTATTGTATCATTTATTACATATTGTAGAAAAAATATAACATAATTAAGATAAATTTGTAAAAAAAATCATTAATGTAGTTGAAAAATTAAAAGAAATTTTATTAAAAGAGACAGAAAAATCATAGAGGATCTCATATTTAGAAACGAATGTAATAAAAAATAAAAAATAATTACATAAATAGTTGAATATTCATTGTTGTAAAGGTTTAAACATTTTTCTTCATTTTGCATGTGTATGGAGGAGAGAATTGGATTTCATGCCGTAATAGCATAATGCGGTAATCGTTATCGTCGTTTAATTTCAAATCAACGGTGATGATAATTTGAAATTAAATAATATCATATTATTAACAATCGAGATTACAAATTGCAGGTAAAGTGCATGAAATCGAGTTTGATGGATGAGGATGAAATATAATATTGAAATAGGAAACCGAAAGCCAAAATGAAAATAAAAATTGTTATTATATATGGTTTGAAGTTTATGCAAGTAATTATAAATTGTGGCTTCACGAGGGTTGCAAGGACATTAGTTAATCCCATTTGAGTAAATTAATTTAGGTATGTCCAGATAAGTTCATCTGGCAAGCAAGTCCTTTGTCATCCAACAAAAGTGACAACTACTTTTCCTCTTTTTTTAATCACATCATCAACCATTACTTAATTCTGAAAACAATCATTGATAGCTTTCTTCCATTGTCAGTATAATGTTTTCAATTATATATTTTTATATATCTCTAACTTTTTATGCTAATTATTTCTCAGCCACGCATATGGATAATGCTTTAATATATCAAATGCATTTAAAATGAGCCACATCAATTTTGGAAAACAGAGACAGCCTAAACAACTGCTGCTAACAAATTGTTTAGTTTTCTTTTATCACAAATCAATAAATTAATTAATATTATTTGTGCATATAAATTTTTTTTAGTGTATTTATTTTGTAAAAGAAAAATTTATCTTTATTTTTCAAAATATATATTTTAATTTGTTAATAAGAATCTGTAAAATTGAATAGACATAGGTGGCTACATTTTTTATTATGTACACAATATAGTCAAATAAATCTAAATAATGTTGAAAATATATTCAATTACAGAAAGAACACCCATAAAATTCACGATTCTGATGAACGTCAGTATTATTAGATTAAATTCATGATCATAAAAAATTAAAAATACAAGATAAAATTAATATTTAATGTTATTTTTGTTTTTCAATAACAAATAAATGGTATCGTAAATACAATTCAATTATTTGAATATATAAAAGATGAAAATTTGAACTTCAAATTTTTTACTTCTCTTAAATTTTAAACTTGGAGAGGTTAATCAATGTACTATTTAAAAAAAACAATGGGATGGACCCAAAAGAAAAGGGATGACGAGTCGTTAGGTCGGGTAGTAGCCACAGAGTGGGTGGGTCCTTGCTAGCGAAACCAAGCTAATCATGGTCGGCAAAAATAGTATAACGTTATTAATAATGCTATTTTTCTATTCATACGTACAAACAAAAAACTAATTTATAATAATTTCATTTATTTGAATACTATATCTTAATTGCTCAATTTCATTCCATAAATACTAATGTTTCAACTCACTCTTCATTCCACAAAAATAGCAGACAAATCAATTAAGTAGCCACCTAACACACACACACACACACACACCACATATTCATATTCCACACACAAAATTGTATTGCACAAGAAGAAACAAAAAATGGGGAAAGATGTTGAAGTTCAAGAACAAGGTGGTGAATATTCAGCTAAGGATTATCAAGATCCACCACCAGCACCTTTGTTTGATCCAGCAGAGTTTACAAAGTGGTCTTTGTATAGAGCTGTGATAGCAGAGTTCATAGCAACACTTCTCTTCCTTTACATCACTGTGTTGACCATTATCGGTTATAGTAGACAAACTGATACCACTATTAAAGGTAACACTGAATGTGATGGTGTTGGAGTTTTGGGTATTGCTTGGGCTTTTGGTGGTATGATCTTCGTCCTTGTTTACTGCACCGCCGGTATCTCTGGTACGAACTATGCAATATGCATACTCTTTTTTATTTTAAATTTGACTCTTTTAACTGTGTAATTAGTTTGGTAATATTATGAATTAATTGTAGGAGGACACATAAATCCGGCAGTGACATTTGGGCTGTTTTTGGGACGCAAGGTGTCTTTAATAAGGGCGATACTATACATAATAGCACAATGTTTAGGTGCAATTTGTGGTGCTGGACTTGCAAAAGGGTTCCAAAAATCATACTACAATAGGTACAATGGAGGTGTTAATTTGGTGGCTGATGGTTATAGTAAAGGCACTGCTTTGGGTGCTGAAATTATTGGTACCTTTGTTTTAGTTTACACTGTTTTCTCAGCTACTGATCCTAAGAGAAGTGCTAGGGATTCACATGTTCCTGTAAGTATCATTAACCTTATTGTTTGTTTCTTTCTTTGTTTTCTTAATTTGTTAATTAATTTTGAAATAATTATATGATAAAGGTATTGGCACCACTTCCAATTGGATTTGCTGTGTTCATGGTTCATTTGGCAACAATCCCTGTTACCGGTACAGGAATTAACCCCGCTAGGAGTTTTGGACCCGCTGTTATCTTCAACAACGACAAAGCTTGGGATGATCAGGTAAATTAATATCTTTAATTTTTTATTTAAAGGGTTAAATTGATATTTTGTTGATGTTAATTAATGTTGTTTAATTAATTGTTGTTCAGTGGATTTACTGGGTTGGACCATTTATTGGAGCTGCAGTAGCTGCATTCTATCACCAATTTATTCTAAGAGCAACAGCAATAAAGGCTCTTGGATCCTTCAGGAGCAACGCTTAATCAATTCACCTTAATTATTATCACTTCTTGTTGTCCCTTAATAATAATAATTATAATAATTCAACTCTATCAATCAATCTACTGCTCCCTATTGGAGTTTTGTCCTCTTTGTTTCATTCCATGTTCCTAATAGCCTTATATCTTTGGAATCATTGGTTTGGATAAAGAAGCCAAAATCCCATGGGGTCCATAAATTGTAGATAAACATGCTTATGTCTAAAGCCTGTATTTCTATCCCTTCCTTTTTACCTTTTTTTTTTAATTTAATTTCATCCCTCATGTGTTATCTTTTTTAACTTATGTGATATGGTATGATATGATGCACTCTCAATCCAAATTTTCATTTTGGTTTTACTTGTTTCTTTATTAAGTGCTCTGTTTTAATTCAATTATCTTTTGCTTCCAATTATTGCTTATTACTTTATCACTCATTTCTTGTTTGTGTTTCTAAAATTCAACCCTAGCTTTAGTAATTCAGATCCCACCCGAAATTATTGGGGGTACTTTTTCATAAATGATTAACTAGTCTTAGCTGTTTTTTTATTTTATTTTACTCTAGAGGTCACAATCATACAAGGAAATACATGTAAATTTCACTCACGAGGCTTTACAGGTGTCACAACCTTAATGGCTAAATCTTAACAAATATTTTCTAAACATTTATTTAATTATATAATGTATGATTGGATGCGTATCGTGATTATAATTAAAAAGGTTAGCATCATAATTAAATTATCATCGACGTCAAAATCTTCTAGCTTATATGATATTATCTAGCTGATAACGTATCAAAGCAGAGAAGAGAGAAAATTATTTCTGAATAATACTTCCATCACTTTTATTAAAATAAAAATAGTAATTGCAATTGATATTGAAATATGACTCAAGGTGAGTTTTAATACATGAGAATAATCTAACTAACTAACCTAAATAACTAACTAAGCAGACTAATAGCAACAGATAAACAGACAGAACCAGAACTAGTTATCTATGCTTAATAACCTAAACAAAAAGTGACATGTTGAAAATATACTTTGCAGTAAAATGCAATTATAATGTTCATGGAAATTGCAGAAAATATTATAGTGTTTTCTTTGGACATGAATAACAATCATAATAAATCAACAATGTAAAATGCGAATACTACTTTATGGACCTACTTGATAGGTTCTGTGGTAAGACAATTTCTCTTCCCTTCAAATGTATTTAAATATATGTTTGAATTGTTTTAAAAAAAATAAAATTGAATTGATTAATTCAAATACACGTTGAAGGAACTGTAAGTCCATGTTAAGAGATCTAAAACAGAACAATGGGCTTGGGCATCTCGAATTTTGGAGCCCATATAGTGGCCTTGTCTACAACCAAATTGAAACTTCTAGCACACTATTTTCACATATTTATCTTCTGCAATTTAATTTTTGATTTAATTGAAGTTTTAGTTGTTATATTTTTACCGATTTATAAAATTCGTTCTCCTATTTTAAAAGTCGACAATTTTGGTCTCTCTACCTGATTTTTTAACTAAAAAAATGATGACGTGAGCTGTTTTAAATAACGTGACATAAGATACTACGACTTAATATAGTTAACACTTATGAAATTAGAATAAAAACGCCTTAAAAACTTAGCTTCTAACGTTAATTTATTTTATTTATATATTTTTAATTTAAGTAATTACATATGAATAATTAATGTATCTAGATGGAATTCTATATCATATAATTATATATCATGTCACTCAAAATATGTCAAGTCATCATTTTTTAGTTCAAAAATCTGAAGGAAAAACAAAAACTGTTGAATTTTAAAATAAAAGAACAAATTTCGTGAATTAATAATAATAGAGACTAAAGTTGTAATTAAACCTTAATTTTTTTTAGAAACAAACTCGTGTTTTTTAATGTGAAAAACATCAAAAGCACAAAGGAGATATGGAATCAAAGAAATGGGGTATGAACAATTAGGTTCAATGTTTTGTCCTTCTTTGTTGAATGGTTTGCAAACTTTTGCTCCCAACGATCACTACATGTGTCCATTGTCTATGTTTCAGTTAGATAGTTTGCGAAACCAAGCTGCTGTGATTTGTTGTATAGAACAACCTTACATAATTAATTAATGTGTATAATATTAATCGGTCTACACAAATGCAGGAAGAGTGACATGATTTGTAATTAACATCATATTTATATAGTGGAGTGAGGGTGCATGCGTTTTGTGGGCATTGCAATAATGTGGCATAGCACTTTGCTGCTCCTCTAAGTTAAGATAAGGTTACCCCATGCTTCAATTGCTTTTCATTTTCCACGTAGCGACTAAGCAAAGCATTAACCTCCTCATTACTATATTAATAATAATAATATTATCACTTAAGCCACCTCCTCATAAGCAATTGATCACAACTTTTTTTTATAAATTGCATTTGATTACTGACACGTGAATAAAAAGGCCACGAGAAGGGTGAATTAATTTGTAATATACCAACACCCAAAAAGCACTATAGAGTGAAAATGTGATATAAGTCTAGTAAGGCTTTACTAATTAAATATTATCTCATAGGTTCTTAAAATTTGAATTCAGCCTCAAACCAAATTATAACATGTGAATGTAATCTTTATAAATTCATTTTTTTAATTTTATTTCTCTAACACATTTTACCAGTCTATTTCTATAAAACTTGATACGCAGATGTCAATACATAATAATTTCATATAATCAGCAAAACTAACTTATGTATGTCATTTTCATATTTTTATTTTATTCTTTACCTTTATTTACCGTGAGACTTTGTTTTTGCCAATATGTCTAATTTGTTATTAGCTATAAAAAAAATTTAGGCTTGGTCTTGATAAATTATTGAATGATTTCACCCCCTAGTCCCTAATTAATTACTCGTAGTGTATATATGCATTGAGTATGGCACCAAGCACACACAGTCCCTACTTACTCAAGTATATGAGCATCATTCTTAAAGCCACGTCAATGTCGACAACCCAAATAATGTACAACGTTGTTGTCATAGGCTATATGACATTTATGTTCTATATAGTTATAGACTTATAGTTGTTCCAATCAATACACTTTATGCCAACAAAGAAAAAGATCATGAAAAAAAATCCACATCGATAAAGGATTACCAACTCAATTAGACAAAGAAGGTTGAGTGGCAGTAGAGATGTCTCAAATCTAAAGATTAGTTGTTAACTGGAATTGGAATCTAGTAGTAGTTAGAGTTGTTGCATCTGTTACATAATCAAAATGTAAAAGTACTAGTTGATGAAATTGAGGTGATTCTTTCAAATACCACAAATGAAAAACTGTTAGATTCATTGATCATTTGCCTTAAAAAACATCATTTGAAGCTAGCTTTCCTCCTTTACATTACTCCAAATACAAGGAAGATATATCAAGTTTATTTATTTTTTAATTTTAAATCCTAACCCTTTAGTTTATTAGAAAATTGTTTTTAGTAATCTAGAGAGTTTAAATTTATGACTAAGAGGACCTGACACTTTTAAATTTAATTAGAAGTTAATTAAACTCTGAAAACAAATTATTTCAGTCAATATGTTTAGATGTATCAAAGTTTAATAAAACATTAATATCCAACATAAATTAAATAGTACTACTATATAAAATTTCGAGAATTACAAAGAGTTATTAAATGTTGAAGTTAGGGTGTTCTGAAAGCAAAAGCAATAATTCTGTTCCCCATTCATTAGCCTCCTTTTCTCAACACAAAAATTCATGTCCAAGGAACAACCACTCCTTAATAACCTTAAAACATTATAAAAGCCAATTCAACCCACCCCACAAATTTATCATCTCAATACTTCTTCTACTTCCAAGTGTAAAAACAAAAACACAAAAAATGAACAATCTTATTGGTTTCTTCCTCATTTCTCTACCACTTGTCTCAATTGTAATAGGTCAAGAAAGAGCACCTCATGGACTTGTTTACCAAAACCCTGAAGCATTTTCACCCTCAGCATATGAATTCTTTCATCCCAATTCACATAAAGATGATCCATGCACTTCATCAAAATGTTCACCCCTGCCTTTAGCTGTTGAAGCTACTCAAATTCATGAAACCAAAGTCTCTAAATTAGACAAAGGTAGGACAAAATTGGGAGCCGGAGGTGTAGCTGGCATTGTATTTGGTCTTGCCTTTGTCGTGCTTTTAGCTATGAGTGTTTATCGTATAAGAGTTACTCGTAGAGCCAACGTGATTAGAGCCAAAGCTAGTGATACTGTTCAACTAGATGTTTAATGGCCCTTTGTCTTCTATATAATTATTTCAAAACCTTATGGCATATAATTAATTTGTTGTCCCTCTAGTTTAATTAATCTAATATCTTACATTTGATTAATTCCATGTTTTTAAGTTGTTGAATTTGACTTTGGTTAGTCAATGTATCTATGGTTATGATAGTGATTAGTCAATTATCAATGTAACGCATTTTCAATTTTCTTTTAGTTAATTGGATTATCTGAAATAAGAACCACAGGAACAGCATTTAGAAAGCAACTATGTTATGAATAATGCAGGAAAAGCTACATGGGTCTCTGTAACTAAAATTCTTTGTATTTGGACATGTCTGCTTCTTAGAATTTGAGTGTTGGTTTCTAAGGTGAAAATTATCTACACTAATAAACATATTTTTAACGCAATCATCAAGTTTAAGACGAGACATTTAGATTTGAGGGAGTGGTCTAATAGTGATCACTTGATAACAGATGATTAACGAATTTTAATTAAACCTTGATACTATCTTAAAATTTAAATTGGACCTAAAAAATAAATTTGTAAAATAAAAAATGTTGTCTACTTATATCACATTTCTGAATCATATTTTATTCAATAAGAGATTATATTAACAAAGATATTGTTTATTGATAGGTCAATAAAATCAAAGACTAAAGCTTAACATGCAAGATTTCAAAAATGATTGAAGATTTTAACATAATAAAATCAATTTTTTTTGAAGTTATCTTTTAAAAAATATTGTTTTTTTAAATGTGTGTACTTTTGAGGTTGACTTTAGGAGAAGAAATTGGGCTCTAAATTTTAAGTATTAGTTATGGCCGCTCTATTCATTTAGTACTAGCCCAACTCTAGGACCGTGGGCTATAAGTGGGCTACGGTATCTAATACTAGTATAAAACCCCACCAAGCGAAAAAATAAGAATCATATAAAAAAGAAATCAATTAGTTATCTAAAGTAATTCGTTACTGAACACATATAATTATTATTTGTAATAACTTTAATAACACGATATCTATTACGCATCTATCTCTATTTTTAGCATATTAATTTAGAGCATATGTTTGACTTTTTTAAGTAACCATTTAATTATTTTGTTAATTTGTAAAACATCACCTGTCACACACTAGTCATATTATCATTACCTATATTCAATATAAGATGTGAAGAATTATTTTCTTAATGTAATATGCAATGTAACCCTAAATTGATTATTTACATATGAGCGTTTTAGGTGACTTATATTTTCTTTTTATATTCTTATTTAGAAGATTACTCGTTTTTATTTCTAAAGAGATAACATCATATTAATGACTTGACTTGTAATGAAAAGATGAAATATATTCAAGAATTCAATAAAGAAACAATAAAGATGTGTGGAAAAATACAAAATTTGATGTATTTAGATCAAAATTTAGATTAGATAAATTATTTTTTATTGATTAAATTTTCTTTAATAAACTTTTGAATTTTTAAGACTAATGGTTTTAGGGAGACTAATAAGTAACATAATGTTAGGCTAATTTTAATTTGTTATTGTATTTCTATTAGTGTTGTTTCTTTTATTTTAGTTTTCTATAAGAGACAACATTGTGCTAATCAACTTTTAGTTTAGTTTTGGGCTTTAAAACATGTAATTTACAAAAGAAAAATGCTTAAAATTGTAAAGAAGATTGGCAAGAATAAAACGCAACTCAATTTGATTGGTTATCAACCCATGATTTCCGCTTAATACAAACTGAACCATTTCAAGTTTTCTTTTCACTGTCATGTACCAATTTTTGCATTTTGTTGTCATGCTTCTTTGAATTATATATCATAGCTCCTTACAAAAAAGTAAGTTCAATATCTTAATTCAATCGTTATGTTATGTTAAATAAGACAAATGCTAATTTAGTCCCTTAAAGATATTGTTTAACAAACTTAAAGTGAATTTTATGAGAACTTGTACTTTTAATATTACATCGAGTAAGAGATATTTTTAACCTTTAAATAAATAATAATTTTGTTTGGAAATATATTTTTGAATAGAATTTTGTTTGGAAACTTAAAACAATACCCTTAAGATATTAGCTATACCCTTTTAAATAATAAGGAAGTGGCCTGAAGAATTTGTTTTCACCCAAAGAAAACAAAAGGCTAGATGGTATGATACAAAAGAGAAGAACCTTTTTACCATGTGACTTCCCTGCCAATGGCAATAATGGCCAATTAACTTCTGAAAATTTACAATCTATTTTTCTCATGTGACAAGCTTTCTCCTCTGCTCAATTTTTTTACTAAATGGTCCCCCACAACCACCTCCAGTCAGCATCATGCATGCAATGCAACAGACAGACAACTTCATTCAAACCAAATGTCCTATGGTCCTTTTTTTATAAGTACCAAGGATGTTTCTCTCATGTGTCCATATCCTTCAATTCTTCTTTGTTTTGTCTAATGGATACTATTAGATTATGCACAAGTTTATTTGCCACCCTTAGATCAAGAAGAGTCATCATATCTCATTTGGTCCAATTGTAAGATTTGTCAATTTAATCATGAAAACAAACTTATGCATCGGGCCAAATTTAATCCACTTGTGCATAACAGAAATAGCCTCACAAATAACCATTAATAATAATCAACTATACTACATCACTACATTTTCTCATTATGTTACTAAATACACCACCTTTTCATTCCCAAATTTAATCCACTTGTGCATAGTTTCCAATCTTTTTCTTTTAATAAATAAAAATTTAGAGGATAGTCACACAAAAAAATCCACCAATTTTTATTGAGAATAATATATCTAAATATCTTTAGAAGATTTTATTTAAATTGATATTTAAATATATTTAAGATTTAGAATAAGATATTATTAAAATATGTTTAGAATTTACTCTTTATTTTAAGAATATGATACATTTTTATATTACAATTTAACTCTATATATAGAGCGATAAATAAAAATTTATAAAAATAATATTTCACAATTCACACAAAATAAAAGACTTCTTTATACCAAATATATCATATATAATTTCAATTATGAAAATACACAAACAACAAAAATAATATGTGATAAACTTTATTGAAGTAATATGATAGTTGTAGTGGCTGCTATCTGTGTAGTGGGAAACTCTTTGCCAATTGCCACCAATGCTAATACATGTATTATAACACTTTTCAATATTAAAATCCAAATAATTAAAAAGATATAGAGAAAAATATGTTCATTGGTTTTTCAGCAACATTAGAAGAGCATGCAATGTACTGATGTACAAAGTCTCTCTCGCTCTAATGTCTCCACTTTGGATCAGTTTCACTGTATTTTCAGTGTATGCAATCTAAATCCCTCCACTTATCACAAACTTGTGAATGGCAACCTTTTCTTTTTCCACTGGAATAAAAACACAACATGAATTATCATCATCAGAATTCTCACTTTCTAGTTGTACTAATTAGCCTCAACTATTTCTAGAGTTTTAAATTCTAAAATTCCAAAACTTATTTTCCTGACAAGGATTCTGTTTTTGGCTTTTGTAGTTTACCACTTTTCCTTGTGAAGAATCACATATATATGTGTATTTTTTCTTTTTTGCTCTTCCCATATGGTCCACTTATATCATCTTCTGCTATCTTTTCACTTTGCAGGACAACAATGTTGTATAATGTGGAAAAAAAGTTTACATGATTTTTATGTTTTGCTGAATCTATTCATTAAATAAAAAGCTTACAAGTTAATGTTATGCTGAATCTATGTTCAATCTATGGGCAGAGTAGTACAGATAGATAATGGGGCATGGAGTAGTTGAAAAGAATTTTCTTTTTCTTTCATCAAAGTGTTTGGAAAATGGAATTCACTTGGCTCAGTTTCTTCAGCTTTGCTTATATATATATATATATATATATATATTCTGGCTGGCATTTCCTTTTGAAAATCTACATTTTAAAAGAGATTCTTTTGGAATATTTTGGGATTTGGTATTCCATTTCCTTTGCTGGGAAATTTTTTGTGGGCTAACAAAGTGCAAAACAAACCAAGCAATTCCACCTGTCCATTTCAATGAGGACAACCTGTTTAAAGTGTTTTCCAGCTTTTTTTAGCTGGATATTTATATATATATATATTTTTGTCAACTTAGTCCTATGATTAAATTTTCAATTTTTAGACTAATCAGACACAAACTATTAGTTACGGATTTCAGACAATTGTACAAATGTCTTCGACGACAAAGTGATTCATGTAGTTTTCTATTATGCAATGTTTAGGGATACATAATACAATCGGTATTTAAATACTACATTTCATATTACAAGATTATCTTTGATTTTCTACTATCAATTGCCTGGCCAAGGCTTTCTATTTTAATCACTTTTATATGTTATAATTACTTCTCTTAAGTCTAACTACTACTTAAGTACTTGTACTACTACATATTATCATTGGTAAATGTAGCTTACTTGAGAAGCATGCAAAGCGTGAGTTCAATTCTTTCTCAATTGCCACCTTTATATAAAGCACTTGACTGTCTAAAGTCTATTCCCCTTAGCTATTTCTGGCTAACAAATTGACTTCCATTGTCATTGTGTAATCTTTTTTTATTTTGCGGTCTCTCTCTATTATTGTATGGTATACTAGTACTTATTTTTTTCTTCTATTAAGCTTGACTAATTTTTATTTATGTTAGAAGATATTTTAGCCCCTTGAATAAATGCATATATACATAACTTAATATGTCTCTAGAGGAGCTCATAAGAATTAAGAGTTTCTTAAATCATAGTACTTAATTCATGTCTTGTGAAACAACTATATATAGGTGCAGATCAAGACCATTTGATTAATTCTAAAAGCAAAAAATAGATACTTCAAAACTAAGAATTTCATAAGGAAGTTTATGGGGTGATGCACATTGACAATGAAATTACTATGGAGGATAAAGCTGCTCCAGCTCATAATGATTCAATTGTTATGTGGTAAGATTTTGTAAACATTTATTCTCCTATCTATTCATGAACAAGTTTTCTATGTCAAGAAGTATTTGAGAATTTTAATAAAAGAATGAGAGTTTTCTAATTTGTTTTTGAAGTTCATGTGCTGGTAGCTTGGTATTTTCATTAATGCATTGCAAGTACACATTAGTCTTCAAGTCAAAATATAATAAGTTTCAAAAGGGCAAACTTGACTGATTATAATTAATTACAGAATTACACATTTGTTAATTGCAGCTGAGGCTTTGTTAACTTTCAAGGGTTCATTTGCTGGTCCACAGAAATTCAAATGCAGCATTGTGAAACAACCATGTCAAATTCAATGCTCTAAACTAAATGAACCAGGTGCTTTTTTCTCTAATTCTTCTGTAAGCTTCTTTTCTCTTCTGTCTCTTTGAATTTGTGTGTAGTGATTTATTGTTTGCACTAAGTAAAACATTGAGATTAAGTCTAGAATTTCATTAGTTGAGGATAATAAGATATTGATCGTTATGTAGACACTTGTGTGAAAAGATAAATAGTATAATAAAAATTTCCACTTTTCTTTTGAAATGTTTTGATTGAAAAAGCTTATTCATAAGTATTTTTGGATAATGTCTAGAAATGATAAAAAGTAGCTTTTGTGTAGGATTGAAAATTTACACTAAGTTTCACATTAGTATTGTTTTTAAGTGTAAAAACATCAAAACATAAATCACTTCATTTTAAATCCAATTTTACAAAATCAATTCAATTCAGAATTACATTAACCAAACATTGACACAAAAAACATGCTAAGAATATTAAGAAAAGCTCTTTACTATAGAAACAGGTGGAGTAAGAGCAAAGTTAGAAAGGAACATTGACACTCCAACACATAAAGAAGCTCAAGTTAAAAAACAAGGAGGAAGAAGGGCTGCAGTCATAGTTGGTGGCGCCGGTGCAGCCTTAGTCATCATCATTATCATTGTGGTGGTTATTTATATCTCCATGAGGTGTTGTAAAAGATTTATAAGGCATTCATCTGATTCTGCTTCTTCTGTGCCATCTCAAGCTGGTAAGTTAATTTTAGTACATTATAAATTCTAATTATTAAGTATCCACATATAGTTATGACTTTGACTTGTGATTATTCATTTTATGGTATTCTTTTTTGACAGTTGAGATGGGAAGAGTCAACAGCTCACAGTATGTTAATGCTTACTATCCACATTATATGCAGAACACAAGATTGTTAACAATTTTGGAACTAGAACAAGCTACTGGAAATTTCAGTCAAAGTAACATTATAGGTGAAGGTAGATTTGGTTTTGTGTACAAAGGTTTGCTTCAAGATGGATCTTTTGTCGCTATAAAAAGGCGCTTATTTGCTCTAACTCGAGATTTTATCGCAGAGGTAAATATTTCTTTTATGAGAAGGAATTGATCTCAGTATTCTAGAATTTACAACACTCAGACACAGTTGCGCGCGCAACACCTAGTTGTATCCCATGTATAAATATGTTTGCATTAATATAAAGTAATCAATATTATATAGGTGGCATAACAGCCTTGATTCTCTTTGAGAGGAATATTTTATTAACAACATAACTTTCATATACTACTATGCTAAAGTTAGATTTATATTGTCAAAAAAATGGTTCATTTGTCTAGTAAGTTGATTACTTTTGAAAAAAATGTGGTGGACAGGTCAAACAGATAGCTCACATACACCACATTAATCTTGTCAAGCTTATAGGCTATTATGAGGATAGCTATCAACAATTACTTGTGTATGAATATCTCCCTAATGGCAATGTAGGGAATCATCTATATGGTACTCTTTCCTTCTTTCTTTCTATGAAGTTTGTTTCACCACACACTTCATATTTTTATGATGAATTCATGTTATGCAGACAATGAAGGTTTACCTATTGGAAAGTTAGACTTGCGGCGTAGGGTATCCATCGCTTTAGGCGCGTCCAAAGGTAAATCCATCTCAGCGTCAAACTAATCTCTCAAGAAAAAATACAGAGACCAATCAGTCATTTTTATTTTTCAAGGATCAAATAGGCCTCTCTATTTTTTCTCGAAAAAACAATTAGAGTCTTTACACTATCATTTATTCTTGTGGAATTCAAACCAGTGAATTCAGTTTCTATTTTGCAACAGGACTAGAACATCTTCACAGTTTGGTCCCTCCTTTGTTTCACACAAATTTTAGTACAAGAAATGTTCTGTTAGATGAAAATTATAATGCCAAGGTTTCTGATTATGGATTCTGCAAATTGCATACAAAATTTAATCAGGCAGGTTCATCTTCAAATGTTGACTGCTTTCATGATCCAGAGTATGCTACAATTACAACTTATTCTTCAAAGATTTATTAAATCAACTTTTGTTTTGGATTTTCATCTAATGATTTGAGTTACTTTAGACTTTTTTAATTTTAATTTTTTTCCAAAGGTTGAGCTTATCAGAAAACTATTTGGAGCAAAGTGATGTATACAGTTTTGGGGTGTTTATACTAGAGTTGATTAGTGGCTGTCAAGTCCATAACAGAAACATGCCAAACCCAGATGAAAATCTAGTATTTCAGGTACATCTATAGTATACACATGCTTCCAAACTTGAAGAGATCTTGGATTTCATCTCTTTAACTTGTCTCTTGAAGCTCACTTAAACAAGTTTTACGACAGAGGATTTTGATAGGTGGTCCACAGTAGATCAGTACTTGAAAATTGTCCGCTACTTCAACTATGACTGATTTTAACCTCCCAAAGTAAAAACTAACGACCGTCCTCCTTATTTTAACATTTGAAAGAGTAATATTATCAATGTCATTTTGATAAAAAGAAGAGAACATATATGCCATAAAACTTCTCAACTCATTTATTTTTGTAAATTCGGCTTTGATCATGTTAATGTCTCAGTCGTGAGAACAAAGAGGATCATGAAATTATACTTTTGAGGGTAGCATTATTCTTGTCAATATTTTTCAAATATCAGTCCACATGTTACCACTTATCAAAGTGGTTTAATGTAGAATATGCCTACTGATATCATATCTTTAATTTGTTTTGAAGGCAAAAAATAGCAGTGGATTGGACAAGTTTGTTGACACAACACTTGGTGAGCAAGAAAAGAATGGTGGTAGAAGAATGATGAAGTTGGCTTTGGTATGTGTGGATGTGATTCATAGAAGACCATCAATGGCACATATTGTGCAAGAATTGGAGAGGATACAAAGAGATATTGCTCCTTTGTATTCTCAAATCAATGAGGAGATTGGTGTGGTGACTCTTGGGAGTGAGCTCTTTCAATAAGCCTCATTGTTGCAACCTTTTCTTGGTCATAATTGTTATATTATGTAGGAGTATTAGTACTATGGTTATTATTATTGCTAGTTTTCTTTAGCAATATTATTGTTGGTAGTTGGTAAAGTAATCATCATCCAAGATTCAATTGTAATTATTATTACTAGCAGAAAGAAGGTAATAACATGTCTACTAAATGTCTATTTTTTTCTTTTGTGTTTTGTTTTAGGTTTTACTATATTTCATTTAATTTCGTTTGTTTATTTCAATTTCACAATGTTTATGTTATCTGAACTTAATATTGATTGATAGTATATATCTTCAATATTAAGAAGTGCTTTTAATATTTAATATTTTACCTACACATATAAAATGTTATATTTAATATTGCCTAATAGCATTTAAACAATTTAAAAATATGTTTTCTCAAATTGTACATAATATACATAATTTTTTTGTTTTAATTTTTTAAACATAAATGTAAATAAATCAATGTAATCCTTATATTCACAAGGTGATAATATATTTAGTGAAATTTACTTTTATATACTTTTTCTATTCCACAATAATTGTTATATTTAAAAGTAATATCTCAAAATAAATATCATTTTTGCAATTTTTAATTTTAATTAATTACTTTTTTCAATCAATTGTACTCTCTAAATAATAAATATTATGTACATCACTCGCCATTATTTTTTAACAATATTATTATTAAAAATAGTTACACTAATGACTATTTTTTATAATTATCACCTTGTGGATATAAGGGCAATATAGTAAATTACTAACTTATGATAATGGAAAAATTGTATTTATGATAATAGTTAATATATCAATGTGAAATAATTTAGTAAATTGTTATTCTCTTTCTTTTAGTTATATATTTTTTTTTATAGATGATACAATAAATATCACAAAAAAAACTCACAATTGTAAAGTTTTTTGGTAACTTATTTTCTTTCAATTTTACTCATCACTTAGATTATTTTATTTACAATTTTGTATTTTTTTTACTAATCAAATAATTTCATTTTCTAAACAATCATATAATTTTGTAACTTCTATTTTGTTATTGAGAAGTTTACATAGTTGGGTTAATTAGTGCTTGTTTGTAGGGATGGGAATAGGCTAGGCCGTCCGTATGGGCCTATGGCCTGACCTAGCATGACCTATTTAATAAAAAGGCTAGGCTCAGACTGTTTTTAAAACCTATTTATTTAAATAGGTCAGGCTCAGGCTTATAAAAAAAGCCTGTTAGGCCTAACAGGCCGACCTATATATATTTATTATTTATTAATATTATTTTTTATTATTATATTAATATTATTATTTTCTATTTTAAATTCTATCAATTAGGCAATCGAATTTCCATATTGATAGAACTTAATATTATTAGCAGAACAACTACTGAATATGGAACTTACTAATCATTCCATATTCAGTAGTCGTTCCATATTCGGTAGCAGTTATATATTTGGTAGTCGTTTTATATTTGATAACCGTTCAATTAGTCAATCACTTAGTAGTTGTTCCTTATTTGTTTAAGAAGTAATAATGAATTCGTTTTAAAAGCTTTTAAAAAGGCTTCCAAGCCAGACCAAAATATTAAAAAGGCCAGACTTAAGCCGAAAAAAAAGCCTATGATAGGCCGTAGGTCAGGCTTAGGCCGAAAAAATAAATCGTAGGCCAGGCTCAGGCCTTTCAAAGCCTGGCCTGGCCTATTCCCACCCCTACTTGTTTGGAGACTATTATTGTTATTAAAGAAAAGACATTTGTATTGTTTGTATTAAATTAGTTTTTCACTAATATTTAATAAAATTCAAATATTTTACTGTTATTTCAAGCATCGAATGTCCACTACTTATTATTACATCTGTTAGGAAATATAATATTTCGCAACATTGAACATAAATTCTTTAAAAAATGCATTCAATATAAATATATTTATTTCCCTATATCATATTATATGTTATAATGAATAAATACAACATTTAATAATATTAATAAATTTATTTACCATAATATACACAAGTTATATTTTAATAATAATTATTTTGACAAATATATTTTAATAATAATGATAATAATAATAATAATATATTACATATTTTGTAGCATGTATATTATTATTATTGTCATTTTATTTTTATGTTTATTAATTAATAATTTTATATGTATTATGAATATAAAAGTTTATCATTATATATATATATTATGATGGTAAAATAGTAGTTTTATTGATAAAAATAATAATATATAGTATTAAAATAATAATGGAATAATTTTATTGACATTTTTTCAAGTAAATGGGTCGTTATTTTTGTCTGAAAAAGTAAATGAGACATTATTGCAAAGAAAAGGCAGTACTAAGGTTTGTAAGAAAGAAAAATAAAGAAGAGAGATTAATTGGAAATTGCAATGAATCTACGAAACGACGTCGTGGAAGAGGTCATTTCCTTCTTATTTAGTTTAAAGTCAACCTCTTCTCACATCACAGTTAGACTCATTTCACACTACAGATCTCTCTCTCTCTCTCTCTCTCTCTCTCTCTTCGTTTTGTTTTTTCTGTAACTGCAATCACTATGCGAATTCTCATTCTTCTCTCCCTCACAACACTTCTCTTCTTTTCATCCTTCTCTCCCATTCTCTGCGAAGTAGAACTCGATGATGAAGATCTCAGCTTCCTCGATGAACCAGACACCGACGACTCAAACCACCACCACGACTCCGGCGAATTCCTCAACGACGCCGATCGCGACGAATTTACCGACCACGACGACGCAGAATCTTACAAACCTCCCGAGGTTGACGAAAAAGACGTCGTCGTTTTAAAGGATAACAATTTCACCGACGTGGTCAACAAAAACCGGTACGTCATGGTCGAATTCTACGCGCCGTGGTGTGGTCATTGCCAAGCTTTAGCACCGGAGTATGCTTCCGCTGCTACCGAATTGAAGGGTGAAAATGTAATTTTAGCGAAAGTTGATGCCACGGAGGAGAGTGACGTGGCTCAGAAATATGATGTTGAGGGTTTTCCTACTATCTTTTTCTTCATTGATGGAATTCATCAAGCTTATAATGGCCATAGAACAAAGTAAAAATTAGTCTTTACTTTTTCACTTTCATTTCAATTTTAATTTGCACTTTCTTTCAATTTTATTGAGACTCTATTTTTATTGGAATACAGAGAAGCTATAGTGACGTGGATTAAGAAGAAGACTGGACCTGGTATACACAATATTACTACATTGGAGGATGCTCAACGTATATTGACTTCCGAAACTAAAGTTGTTTTGGGCTTCCTCAATTCCTTAGTTGTAAGTATTACTATCATTTTTGCTCCTAAAGCTAACTATTTCATTTTGAATGGTATGTTACATTGATGTTTGCATATGATATTCATTGTGAGCAAATAGGAGATGCACGATCAGTGTAAATATTCAATGAGAATCCCATGTTCCACCAAATCACCTTACTTTTGTAAGGGTATTATATTTTGAAATTGATGAGGTGACATGGCAAAATAGTGGATTCTCATTGGTTGACATGACCGTAGGTGTATATACCCATTACACTCTAAGTTTGTAGTAGTAAGGTCAATGAGCAAATTTCTTTTTGATGAAGCTTGCCATTATTGATTTGATTCTATGTAGTAAATGAAATAGTTGATTTGATTCTACGTAGTAAATGAAATAGTTGATTGTTTGTGTGTCACTTATCATGCTATGGACAATATGCAGGGTCCTGAGAGTGAGGAGCTTGCTGCGGCTTCACGACTTGAGGATGATGTCAATTTTTATCAGACTGTGGATCCTGATGTGGCAAAGCTTTTCCATATTGACATTAATGTCAAACGACCTGCTTTGATCCTTGTCAAGAAAGAAGAGGAAAAACTGAACCTCTTTGGTTTGTTTAATTTCTCATTCTTTTTACATGTAATCTCTCAATTTTTTTTTTAATTTGCAAATTTGATGTATTTTTCACCATGTCGCTGCAGATGGCCAATTTGATAAGTCTGCAATAGCAGACTTTGTCTCTTCCAACAAGATCCCTTTGGTAACAGTTTTTACTAGAGAAAATGCTCCATCAATCTTTGAAAATCCAATCAAGAAACAGGTAGTTATTTATGAGATGGATCTTTTAATATTGTATTCTCTTTAGAAAATTGCTCTTGAGAAATGATATTGAAATGTTCTTCTAAGATTGTTACGCATTTGAAACTTTTTATTAGTTGTTGCTGTTTGCGACTTCAAATGACTCAGAGAAATTCCTCCCAGTATTTCAGGAAGCAGCAAAATCTTTCAAGGGAAAGGTATATTTTCATTCACCTCATTAATTATTACTTTCATCTTGTCATTTTTAGGGGCTAGACAAATTTTAATATGTCAAACATGTGAATTAAATAGAATTCCTTGCATTCCATAAGAATTCAGGTGCAGGGTACTGCTTAGTGGATCTTTGTAAGTATTGAATCTGTTGACCCTCCCCCTATTTGTAAAATCATCGGAGTTGAGCTTTTGATTTGTGCTGAGTGGTGATATCTGAAATATGTTCTTTCTGATTTTGCAAGTTGCTACATTTCCCTGATAAGAGTCTCATAGCATTCATCCAGCTCTTCCCCCAAAATGGTCACTTAGACTTCCGAGAATGAATGACCTAACTGTGTTTACTTACCTGTTGCAGTTGATCTTTGTGATTGTGGAAACTGATAATGAAGATATTGGGAAGCCTGTTTCAGAATACTTTGGTGTTAGTGGGAGTGATACAAAAGTAATTATTTCTTCTTCCCTTTTTAATTTTATTTAATGATAAGTCATAAAATTCATAACATTAACAACATATTACATCCTTTGAATCACTTGGAAGTATATTTAAGTAACCAGTGGAATTTCCAATGCAGGTACTTGCATACACTGGAAATGATGATGGGAGAAAATTTGTGCATGAGGGAGAGGTGACTGTTGACAAAATTAAGGTACTATTTTTTCTCTTGCCCCAGGCTGTTAGTTTTGCTACCATGTTATTGAATGTGAATGAATGCCTTTTTCTTTCATTTGATGAGATTAGAAATTAATATTTTGACAAACTTTCTAATCTTCATTTTATCTCAGGCATTTGGGGAAGATTTCCTTGAAGACAAACTAAAACCTTTTTTCAAGTCAGAGCCAGTTCCTGAAAGTGTCAGTTATTTGATTTTGCAGCCATCAATTATATTATGTTGACTTGGTGTTTCATGTCTAACATGTTTGCTAACTCGGTGACAGAACGATGGTGACGTGAAAATAGTTGTTGGGAATAATTTTGATGAAATTGTCTTGGATGAATCAAAGGATGTTCTCCTTGAGGTTCAACTTTGACCCTCTAGTTTACGAGTTATATTTGCATATAAAGTTCTGCATCTTGTCGTGCTAATTTAACGTTTGTTGGAATATCAGATATATGCTCCCTGGTGTGGCCATTGCCAACATCTGGAACCAATATACAACAAGCTTGCAAAACATCTTCGTAGTATTGACTCTCTTGTAATAGCAAAGATGGATGGAACACAAAATGAGCATCACAGGGCAAAGGTAAATCGAAATTCAAAGTAGACATTTTAAGCATATGGTTATATGCTATTATTGTAATGGTATCCGGAACAACTTATGCTAGATTTTGAATTTTTGATCGGGCATCAAATGCAGATGTAAGAACTTATTGATCCATCTTGATTTATATTCACTCTGCAGGCTGATGGATTCCCCACTCTTCTCTTCTTCCCAGCTGGAAACAAAAGTTTTGATCCTGTATGTGAATACTAAGCAACAATATATATTTTATCAATTAGCTTTTCATACACATGAATATGCTTTGTCATTGGGTGATTAACATTTTTAATTGCTTCATTGTATCTGCAGATTACTGTTGAAACAGATCGTTCAGTGGTAGCCTTTTATAAGTTCCTCAAGCAACATGCATCAATCCCATTCAAGCTCCAGAAACCAACCTCAACTCCTAAATCAGAGGGATCTGATGCCAAGGAGAGTTCTGATGTCAAAGAGAACCAAAGTAGCAATAGCGAAGTGAGGGATGAACTATGATGAGTTAAGTCATATGTTTCTATTTATACGGCTATGATCAGAATTAATCTGACATAGTGACTTAGAGAGAACAACAATTCATTCTTCTCTCCCAAGCCTATGAAAGAGGCAAAGAGGGGGAAGGGTGGACACATGCAAGGCAACTTTGTATTATTTTTTTTTGAAGGCAACTTTGTATTAGTAAACTCAAGTATTTAGAATTTTGGGGGCGAGGCTTTAATAAAAATCATTAAATATAATTCCTAAAATTAACGTCATTGCCTAGTGAGCTCAATCTTGTTGTCAGGCTTGATTAGGAAGAAGCTTCAGCATTTCTGCTATTATTTTCTCACTAGGTGAAGTTGTCCCCTTGCTAGGTGATGCAAAAGCAACTTCAAACCTTTAATAGTGCAATGTTGCACTGAATGATTAGATTTGTTGCGCTAAATCCATGAAACACAACAAAACTTTGAAAAATGTTTGAATAATCAAGAAAATAAAAACATGAACACCTATTTAAATAGGATAGTTATATTTTCCCTATTAAATTCAAAAACTAAAAAACTAAAATGTAACTAAAGAGTTAAGTTAACTAAAATCAATAAATAAAAAAATATGGATACGACGAAGACTTGTAATCACAACGAAAATAATGTAAAATCTTGCAAATCACTTTCAAGTTTACACTGATAACTCCCAAAGACCAATTAGCCAACTTCTTTAACTTGTGCAAGGAAACAACAAAAACAAATATAGTAATCCCTTAGCAAAAAATACTTATGCCATATTTTTTTGGACAAATAGTTAGGATGTGAGTCGCATCATGTGACAAACTTTATTTTATTTCTCATTCCATCAATGCATTGACAGCTTCACATTATTTAGACTAACTTGGCGTTTGGGAAATGAGAATCGACGAAGTTTAATTTTTCTCTTATTTCTTTATATTAGATATAAATAATATTTAAGCCCATAGAAAATGTAAAGCTCTTCCTTGAATTGCATGAGAAGCATCCTTTATCATCTCTTCAAAAAAGATAAATGATTTTTTTATACAAATTTGGCCATTAATACCTTTTTTTTTTAATTTTTTTCTTCTTATTTGAGATCCAATTTCTACATTCATTAATTAATATACGGTATTAATACAGTGTCGGTTATGTACAAAGACTACAGCTAGTTTAAAAATTTCTCATGCGTGTTCAAATGCATAAAAATCAGTTTCCATTTACCTATGTATATACACTACTTCACACAACAAACAAAGCTCTTTCTATTTTCATTCCACATGCATTTTCCTTTTCCGTATGATTAATCTTCAACTCATTTAACTTCATTTGCAATTCAATTGAGTGAATCGCGCGGTTTTTATAGTCCACGTGTCGCAAACCCGTATACCGATTCCTTGAATATAGACCCTCAGATTGAGATCTTCCCCTCGTTAACCGTTTTTTGGCAACTTTTCTCAGAATCAGATCTAAGTAACGGTTTTCTTTCAAACAGTTTCCACTCTTTCTCTTCGTTTCTATTTCTCAGATCCATTTTCTCTTTTCAACCAATGGCAAAAACAAAATTATCCTTTCTTTCTCTCTTACTTCTATCTCTTTCACTTTATGTAACCGCCGGTTCACCACCATCTCCGTCGCCATCACCGGCGGACACTCCATCTCCTTCTATATCCGCTCCGAACCATCCTCCGGCCAGCTCGCCTCTCGGTTCATCTCCGCCAGCGCCGCATCCTTTAAGTCCAGGTTCATCTCCGCCAGCGCCGTCTTCTTCAAGTCCAGGTTCATCTCCGCCAGCGCCGCATCCTTTAAGTCCAGGTTCATCTCCGCCAGCGCCGTCTTCTTCAAGTCCAGGTTCATCTCCGCCAGCGCCGTCTCCTTTAAGTCCAGGTTCATCTCCGGCGCCTTCGCCGGATGATTCTACTTCAATAAACCACTTCGGCGTGGATGAGAGTGGAGATGATTCTTCAGGAGGAGGAATGAGCGGAAGCAAGAAAGCGGGAATAGCGATCGGAGTAATCGTGGCAGCGAGCGTACTGATGTTGGCAGGGATGGTGTACAAGAAACGACAACAGAATATACGGAGAAATCAGTATATTTACGGCGTAAGGAGAGACATTCTGTAAAAGTTTAGTAGTTGTGTATTTGTATAATACGTAACTTCATTTGTATCAAGGTTATTATAATCTTCATCTATATAGGTTTTCTTTTTGCTGCTTTATTCGGGTGCGTTGATTCAATTTTATTGTTGATTCTTTTTATTCTTATTGCTGATTGCAATAGATTATTTGAATTTCTATGCTATTATTATCATTATCATAGTCATAATTTTGTGTAATATTTGTCCTGTATGGTATACTATTTGTTTGATTAATTTAATTCAATTTCTCGCAGTTGGATGGAAATTCTGATGCACTATTATTAGTTTTTGTCATTTGCACCTATTTTTTTTTTCCAATGATTATTTATTTCTTTCTTTGTCACAACTTTATTTTCTCAATTTAATTTCCGCTTCTTGCTTACACACCTCACACTAAATTTAGAGTGTGAGAATATCCTTTTGCATCAAATCTTTAAGAGAATCTAGTACACATTTTTTAAAATAAAAATAGAAAATGCTTTTAAAAAATAGACGGTGTTTTAGATTACTTGATAGTGAGAGATTACTTGATAGTGAGATTATCGACAATAAGAAATACAGACCCAATACAGACCCTTCTTAATGAATATGCTAATTGTTAACTACATACTAACTCAAACTCATGAGGTTAAGGTATATTTAGTGATTAAGTTGCACTCCAAATCATCAAAGCTTTGAATTCAATTAAATATATAACATTTTAGTCAGACACATCTTATCGTGCGGTCAACTTATTTTTGTATTTGATTGTCAAAAACTCAAATTCAATTGTTATCTTAGGCTATGAGATTATAAAGGATGCGAGTTCTCATGTGTGGCTTAGCTCTCTTTTTGGTGTTAATGTTTCGACTTCAAGTCCATTGCACCATTGTTTGAACTAATATTGTTCGAATTGCATAATTGTGAACCTTCTTATTTTTGTCCTTAAAAAATGTGTTTTGTTGAGTTGAGGGATGCAAGTATTTAAAATTATCCCTAACCTCAATTATCAAGTTGTGTAAAACTTTTTGATGTACTAAAATTCGATTAATTATGCCATTCATTATGAACTAACTCTAAATTGTGATCAATGATCGGCCCATTAAATAGGACACATTACATTCCACAAGAACAGATTTGGTTGACATAAAATGATCACATATTGTTTCAAGAATTTCTCTATAATAATATTATCATCATTGATGGGGGCAAAGCAATGCACTTTTATTGTATACATGATTCAGCTGAAGAATATTCCACTCTAATACTTTATTTGGGATCTTTGTAAAAAGAAAATTTCAGCATTTTCCAACTATGTTGAAAATTGCAAATAAAACTTTCTGAGGTTCATATAACATATTAAATACATTGATAATCCTAGAGGATCCACCCAACGTCCCTTGTGACAGGACCTTATTGGTGGCTAATCAGAACATTGAGATGTAGCTTTTACTCCTCTACAGGAGGGTCTACCCATCGTCCATGCTCTTTTATTAGATCAATCAAGGCATCCGTCGCTTGCTCCATCGCAATCCCTCGCTTCACCACAGTCTGCAATTATTAAGCTTAAATTAAGTTTATGTTTCGGTTCACGTTGTTGCATACGTTGCATACGTACGTGTAGGTGCAAATGTACATTTAAACTTAAGCATAAAGAACATGTTACCTTCCCGACATAGAGATCAATCTTCCCAGGAGCACCTCCCACATACCCAAAGTCTGCATCAGCCATCTCTCCTGGACCATTTACAATGCATCCCATGATTGCAATCTGATGCGGCAAACAGCAGAAATTATTATTATTAATATAAAACAAAGGACTTTTTTTTTATTGTAAAGACGCAAATTATAAAGAGTAGGATATGGTAATATTACTGAAACACCAGGGAGGTGCGATGTCTTCTCCCGGATTTCTGCGCTTATTACTTGAAGATCAAACAAGGTTCTGCCACACGATGGGCATGAGACGTACTCCTGCAAGCCATGTTAGACATATCAATAAAGATTGCAACTTTTTGTTTTCACAATTCAACTTTTGTATTGTATGTGATTGAACAACATACTGTTTTTGTATTTCTCATTCTGCAGCCTTGCAGCAAGTTGAAAGATGTATTTCTAAGAAAGTCGAAATCTTTGTCTGAGGCCTCTAAAAGAAGACCGTCTCCAAGCCCGTCAACAAGAAGGGCTCCGGCATGCGAGCCGGCACCAATCACTAAGTCATCCCTGTAAGACGAGATTATTAGGTTTCACAAGAACTACATATTTGTTCATCTCACCATAACTCAAAAATCACCTGTGAATCCCATTTGGAAATTGAATGTGGTGAATGACCGGAAAGTTCAGAGAATTGTCTGAAAGGTACTCGAATAACCTGACGCCAATAAGAAATTGAGATTAGAATGTTTCTACGAACCACTAAAGATTAATTTCATAGAATCATATAAGAGATACTAATTGAATTCATGTAGCCAGATTGACGCAGAAAATTATTAATCATGTGCCGTATTCTCACCGCCTAGCCGCGTGCACTCTACTAACTCTGTCTTCTGTATAAGGCAGATCATGGAGAAGCATAGTAGCATCAACATCTTTGAGAATTTCAAGCTCTTCATAAGCCTCATCACCGCGTACTGACACAACTAAGCGTGTGCCTAAATCAAAGGAAACCAATAGATTGTCGCAAAGAGGAAAAAATGTTATCATATTTAGTTACAAGTTAAATTTAAATACCAGAACCAGAATCAAAGGGTACATGTAATTTACTACGAATCTAAAAATAGGGTGAAAAAACTTGGATTGAGTAGCACCTTGTGGCAAAAGCTTATCAGCTCCGGTAGATAGCTCCTTAAGGTTGACCAGAACCAAGGCGTTTGGCAATGGCTTTGTTAGCTGCTCAGACAAAGGAGTTATAACTCCCATACTAATATCGATCAGTCGTTTTAGAGCTAGCCGCTGATCATAGAACCAAAAATGAGAGAGAGTAAGAGCAAATTATTCCAACGGTCACAAGAACTTGACAATGAAGAAATGGTTTGATGAATAAAAAAGATGAACACGTAAATGGTCCTATTTAGAATTGGTTCCCAAAGCGAAGGTTCTTAGTTCTTACAGCATCAACATCATCTACTGGAGGAAGTTCTCGCACTAAGATCGAATCTACTGTTGCCAGATCCTGAATATACATGACATACTATATAAATAACTTCTGATTTAAATCCATAGAACATTTAATCCAATAAGATTGAGTTGGTTACCTTAAATGGCATGCCGACAACCAGTTTTGCAGCAAGTGACTTGTAGAGAAGTTCCGGCATCTGTAAAAATCAGGGAATAAAATTTTCAGAACCACACAAGGCACATTTACTTCTCTACTTTCCTCCTAACAAAATGAGAAAAATAAAGAGGGTATAAATGTGATTAACACAAACAGACTAGTTTGAATTGACTTATTTGAACTTATCTACTGACATAAGCATTTGTAAGACTGTACGAGAGAGGTTTCAGAACCACACAATGAGGCTGTCCAAATATTACCTTTAACTGATCCAATGAGACTGACATGAGAACAGATCCGTCCCGGTGGAGAGTACCTCTATAATCCACCTCCTCACCCTGTATTAAGATGGAAAGTTTAGAGTAGGACGTGGAAGAAAGTTTGGAACTTTTAAGGTGTAAATTTGGTTAAGACTTTCTTCGGAACTTCTAAGTTTTACCTCTTTTTGCACTGGCAATTGACCAGTACGGCGCTGGAAGTCAAAATAATGTCTGTGCTTTTCTTCAAAAGGTGCCTGAGGGAAGCAGTGTCAATGAAAGTAAGTTCACAAAATTTTACGATGTTAATACTTTAGAAAGTTTAGGCATGTCGAACAAAAGCATTGTTTTGAACCATACCACTCCTTTTTGGAGTTCAGCTGCTCTCATTCCAAGGTTTGCCAACCTTGTGCATGGGTCTATCTCCTCCTCTGGTGGTTCTGTGAGGGAAACTCTAATTGTATCGCCCAATCCATCCTGATGAAAAAGCATATTGTCAACATGCGTATGAATCTGTAGCGTATAATACTAAAGAGATGGATGATAATTTCCATTTTTTATTCAATTTCCGTTCAAATGCAATTGATTCACATGCATGCATACCTGAAGAAGAGTTCCAATGCCGATTGCAGATTTCATCCTACCATCTTCACCTTCTCCAGCTTCAGTAACTCCCAAGTGTAACGGATAATCCCAGCCTTGGACATACATTTCAGCCACAAGTAAGCGGTATGCTTGAACCATGACGACAGGGTTGCTTGCTTTCATCGAAAAGACGAAATTGTGGTAGTCCAACTTTCGGCATATCCTTGCAAATTCAAAAGCAGATTCCACCTGTGCAATCATTGTTTAGTAAGACAGACAAATTTCTAGAGCAAACACTTCAATACACAAAAAGATAAGTTCCAGAATAAGAGAGGAAAGGACCGACCATTCCCCTAGGAGAATCTCCGTAGTAGCTCATTATACGATCAGAAAGACTGCCGTGGTTTGTCCCAATGCGCATTGCTCTGCCATATTTCTTACACTTTTCAACTAATGGCGTGAAAACCTGGAATATAAGAAAGCTTAAAATAGGTTAATAAGTTCACATTGCAGTTGTGGTATTATTGATTCTAACAAAATTTGATATAAAACAACAGATAGGTAGTTTGACCTGTTCGATATGCTCAAGTTCTTTCTGATAGTCGTCTTCGGTATACTCTAATATTTCAAACTGAGCTCGTCTGTCAGCTGTGAAAGACAACCATTTTGGATTCAGAATGCAAGACAATACCTTTAAATATATATTGAAAAGAGATATAAAGGAAATAGAGAATAAGAGAAGACTACTGAATTGATGAAGATATGCATACCGAAATTTCCAGGGTTGACCCGAATCTTATCAAAGCATTCAGCTACTCGCAAAGCAACAGTAGGAGCAAAATGAATGTCAGCCACCAATGGTATGTTGTAGCTGGACATAAGTACATAAGGATGAAGATGAATACATAACAATATCGGCAAGTAGAATCAATCATGTCAAACATAACGGCTACAATTTATGCTTACTTTTTCTGCACAAGTGAGTTTTTAATCTCGAAACATGCATCAGCTTCTTTCTTCCCTTGAACAGTTATCCTAACGATATCAGCTCCTTTATCTGCAATTTTCATCACCTGCCAATAGACAGAAGAAACAGAAACAGAACATCTATGTACATCAGTCAATCATAACATTATATCAAAGTAATACAGATAGATAGACACAACAATGTAAATTGATTAGAAGCTTATGCTATCAGTGCAAAGCAATAGAAAAGTTATGTAACCTGTTCAACTGTCCCAGCAACATCCTTAGTGTCGGTCGTAGTCATGGTCTGAATTCTTATGGGATGCTCGCTACCAATAGTCACATCGCCAACCGTCACTGTCCTTGTTTTCCTCCTCACAGTTTTGTGCAATGATTCACAATACTTTTGCCTAGGAACTACATTCAACATAAACATTATCCATGGATTAGGCTAAACTAAAACAAAATAATAACCACTATTTCAGAATCACCTAATTAGTCATTAGAGTTGCCATCTAGAATTAGGAACGGAAATTGAGTTTTTGTTCTTAATCCTCCTATTCCTAAGGGAAAAGAACCCTGGTAATCACAAGTTCAGCCAGGAGGTAAGTAAAGTCTGTCTAAGGATTGTTTCAGCAAGAATGCAAACTCGGATTACAATTTTTCCTTAACAGAAGGTCATTAACCAACTGAGCTCAACTAGGAATGAAAATTGATGCACAAACAAAACAATTGAAGCATTAAATTCCACTTCATTAAAACTAAATATAAAAAACAAAAAATTCCATGAAGTAATTAAGTAAAAATTTTGAAGCTAAAAAAAATGCAAACCTAAAAGTTGACTCCCTTTGGATGCAGGTTGAAGTTCAGCAATATCCTGACCAGAATTTGAGTTTCTGATAATTGACACTTTTGTCCTTGCAGATTTCATTCTTTTCAAATCAGAAACTCTCACAAAATCAATACTTTTCCCAAACCCCAAACCAGAATCGCATTTCCTGAAGCTAGAAAACGAAGCTGGCACAGTTCCCGCAGCCATTTTTGAAGCACAATCACACCTTAACACACAGGTCGCAAAATTAAATAAACTAAATTCACAATTTGCAACACCATAGAAATCACGAAGTATCAGAATTTAGCTCAAAACAAATAGCAAAAAAAAAAAAATGTGCTCGTTGCTCTATAAATTTAAACTCTAACAAAAATACAATATTTTTAATTAATAGAAAAAAGGGTAAGAGAATATTCCTGGGAATTGAATGAGAAAAGTGGGGTCTTTGAAAATGGGTTGGTGTGTTACCTGATGAAGATGATGATGGAAACAAAGATTCAAAGGTTTTCTTTCTAACTCTAATTTATACGATTAATTTTGTAACTAAAATCAACCTTATGAACTTTGTTGACTACAAAACATGACAAAGGAACATGTTTTTGTAAGATACTAAAATTCAAAACCACTATTATCCTTCCTCGCTACCTGACATAATACATTCATGCATATATATATGTGGTCTTTCTTTTTGTGCGTTGAATCCTCATTCTTTTCATTATTTCTTTTTGGCAAGTTTTTCAACCTCTTCATATTTAATTGTATTGGAGAAATTAATTAATATTAATTTATTTTTTCAACAGAATGGTTAAACTCATTTAGACAAATTTTCAACACATTAAAAATTATTTAGTGTTAAATACACAATTTAAATTGTAAATAAATATGATGTGCCCAAAATTAATTTGGAAAAAAATAAATAAAATTTGAAAACTAATGTGCACTGTAATTCGGCATGATTATTTGTAGATATATTTTAGGACAATGCAGTGACAAATGACAATGCATATTAATTTTTAGTCTTTATGTACATTAATATATAAAGATTACTTTTATGCATAATTCCTAATTTGTTATTGCATAAATATTTGTAGAGATATTTTAGGAATTAATTTAACAAAATGACATCATGGTAAAATATGATTACATATGTGTAAAACGTTTTTACATTGATAATACAT
>JBBPBR010000001.1:49305538-49324162 GCA_037974775.1 Cicer pinnatifidum | reverse complement strand
ATATCTCTTTAATTAAAATATAATATATAAAATTAAAATCTAATAAAATATAAATTAAAGAACAATAGACTTTGATATTAAATTAAAAAATAACTACTATTCATTAATTTCAAAATTTATATTTAATTTTATCACTACGGTAATTTTGTTATTTTTATATAATATTATAATAAACTTAAAATATATTAAAATTATAATATTTAAAATTAAAATTATTATTCAAAATTATAAAATATTAATATTTATTTGAATTTGTAAAATAAATAGTATTATTTTCTTACAATAATAATTTTTTCATTTACATATAGTATATATCATGTTTTTATTTAACTTATCTAATATAACACAAATACTTAGTTGCTCATACTTTTTTTAAAGTGATATTGTTCATTTAGTGGTGGTGTCAATGGATTTTTAAATATAAAATATTTAACTTTTTAGTATTTTTGTTAATTTATAAAATTTAAAAGTTTTATAAATTAATTTAAAAAAAAGATATATAATTATCCCGTAACATTAATTTTATCATAACTATTTGGACTCATTATCTCCTTCAACTCATAATTGTTGGGTGCACTCACTCCTAATGAGAATCTGCTAATTTTATTATTATTATTATTATTATTATTATTATTATTATTATTATTATTATTATTATTATTATTATTATTATTATTATTAAGAAAAAAGGAACAATGGTGATTTATTAGACTTACCAATGTGAAGGAAAAAAGGAGCCCCACGACCAAAGGAAAAGCAGCCGCTATGTGACAAGAAAATGAGAAGAAGAAATTGACTTCAATGGTGATAATATCTATGTAGCAAATTTGCTATGTTTGACTTACAATTTTAGTATGTCTTTTTTATCACTGAGTTTGTTATTTTAATATATAGTCTTAGTAGTTTATCTTATTTGATAGTTGTTTTGGAATACTCACTTTAGTGGAAGGTTATTTGTTATTTGTTTGATTTCCACAATTGGTGATGACTATTGTTGATTGATGTTATCTAGTGTTACTAGGAAGACTTTGGTATATCTATTCATTATTATAGTGAAAGTTTTTAGTAGACTAGGTGTCATGGTTTTTATTCTCTCAATTTGAGTGATGTTTTCCAAGTTAAAAATTGTGTTTGTGTCATATTTAATTTTATGTCAATTATTATTGCTCTATGAAATTGTATTTTCTATTTAAACATTTATCTACACAGGTGGGAAAAAAATATTTTGCATTATTGAGATAATTATCTCTGGGTTTTTTCCAACAAAGTGGTATCTAGAGCTCGATTGGTTTGATTCGTGCATTTAAATGGAGGAGAAAAATAAAGGTCTGAATATGATTAAGTTCAACTCTTCTAATTACACATTTTAGAAGACCCTCATGGAAGACATGCTATACAATAAATATTCGTATGATCCTATTGAGGGTGACACTGTTAAACCTACAAATAAATCTGATTAGAAGCAGATGAAAAGAAAGGTTGTGGCGTTGATTAGACAGTGGTTGGATCTGATTATATATCCACATGTTGAAACTGAAATAGATGCTAACAAGATGTGGGAGAAATTAAAAGAGCTGTGAAAGAATGTGCAAAATAAAGTATTCCTGATTCGAAAGCTAGTGAATACGAAATACGAAGATGAGGATTCAATGGCAGAGCATATGAGTATTTTTCAGAATACAATGAATCAGTTGACAACGACATATATTAAATTAGATGATGAGTTCCAAGTGTTGTTATTGTTGAGTTCCTTGCTTGATAATTAGGAAGTCCTTGTTGTGACGTTGACTATTTCAGCTCCAAGTGGAAAGCTGAAAATGTCAACAGTCAAAGAGAACATGCTAAATGAAGAAGCTCGAAGAAAGGAACATGATTTGATTGGTTCTTCCTCAAAGTCAGAAGCATTAGTTACATAGTCACATAGGAGAAGTCAATCTAGACATTTCCATAGGTGTGACAACTTTAAAAGTCATAGCAAGTCAAGAAGCAAGTTGAGGACTAGAAAATAAATGATATGCTATCATTGTGACAAAACAAGTCACACTAACAAAAATTACAGGTTCCTTAGGAGAAATCAATCAAGAGAAAGAGATGAAGACAAAGAAAAAAAAAATGATAAAGATACAACAACAATTGCATCTGTTAGTAATGTATACATGAAACTAAGATTACAAAAATGATTGTTGGTCATGAAACTAAGATTAAATCTCTAAAGAAAGATTTGAACAAGTCTTTTGCAATAAAATACTTGAGTCCTACAAAGCAAATTATGGGAATGAGAATTACTCATGATAGGAAGAATAATAAATTGTGGTTGTCTCAACACAATTACATTGAGAAGGTGTTGGAGAGGTTTAACATGAGCAACTGCAAACCTGTTAGTACTCCACTTGCTACTCATTTCAAATTGAATTTTGATCAATGTCCTACAAGTGAGAAAGACAAAAAAAGACATGAAAAAAGTTCCTTATGCATCTACAGTTGATAGTTTGATGTATGTTATGGTATGCACACGGCCATATATTGCTCATGCAATTAGAGTTGTCAGTCGGTTTCTTTCTAATTCTGGTAAAGGTCATTGGCAAACAGTGAAGTGGATTCTCAAATACCTTATAAGCACTTCCAAAGTGTGTTTATGTTATGGAGGTGATGAACTTGTGTTGGATGACTACACAAATGTTGATATGGCAGATGATCTTGATTTTAGAAAATCTACTTCTTGTTATATGATGAGGTTTGCATTGAGAGTTATGCCTTGTCAATCAATGTTACAAAAATGTGTTGTTTTATCCACTACTGAAGTTGGGTACATTGCAACATCTAAAGCTTTCAAAGAACTCTTGTATGTGAAGAAATTTCTACATGAGTTAGACCTCAAGCAAGAGAAGTTTACGTTATTTTGCGACAATCAGAGTGCAATCCATATCAGCAAGAATATGACTTTTCATGCAAAGTCGAAACATATTGAGGTGCAGTATCGTTAGATATGAGATGCATTGGAAATAAAGTCATTATCAATTGAAAAGATTCATACCAATGAAAATAGTTAAGATACGATGACGAATGTCTTGCCTGTGTCGAAGATGATAGACAATAAAAAGAAGGCCGACATGGTTGAGTCGAGAGGGGAAGATTTATTAGGTGGACTCACTCCCAAGTGGAGCCCACTAATTTTACTATTATTATTATTATTATTATTATTATTATTATTATTATTATTATTATTATTATTATTATTATTATTATTATTATTAAAGAAAAGAAGAAGAAAAAAGGAACCACATGCTGAAGAAAAACTACATGGAAGGAAAAGCAAAAGAGTAACTATAAAAGGAGAAAGAGAAGAAGAAATTAACTCTTATGGTGGTAATAGGTGTCTAGCAAACTTGTTTTTGGTCTATGACTTTAGTATATATTTTTTACCGGTGAATTTGTTGTACCTTTTTCTCTAAAAGTTACTTTAGAATAGTAGAACCACCTTTGGTGATGACTATTGTTTATTGATGTTTCCGTATTTTTATTCTTCAAAAAAAAGTTTTCTACGTTGAAAATTGTGTTTATATTTATCTACATTATCTAGATATCTATCTATGATTTTTACTAAATATAATCCACCAAGATTATATATCAGTTGTAAGTGAACTAAAGTGGTCTCAATTTGTGGTTTATATCAGTTTCATCCATTAGATATTAGTTATAGCATTTTAGGCTCGTTACCTAACAAAATAATTGTGGAATATAATATAAGTTTTTAAACCACGAAATGACTGAATAAATAACGTTGAACTACATATCCCAATAGGAAGTATCCCAAGTGGCACTACGCATATGATATGAATCTCTCATTTTATTAGGTTGCCACTACTTTCAACTTCACCTAAAGAGTTCTTTTTCAAGATACCAATTGTCTTTTCTTTCGCACCTCAAATGAAATAGTACCATAACAAGAAAAAAATTGTTGATGCACGATGTAATAATGTCATACAAACTAATAATATCCGTAAATTATAGGTTATAGGTTGGACAAAAAGACAAGACCACCAAAATAATAGTTTTAGACTTCTAAAAAAGTTTGAATTTCTATTTTATAAAAAGGCCTCACGTGACTAAATAACAATCTAACATGGTCACCCTATATATTTATTATTTTCAAAACTAAAATTAATAAAAATTTATCTAAAATATTATCTCAATAAAGATTTGCTGAATTAATTTTATTATTAATTAAAAAAAATATTAAACGAAATCAATTATAAAAACATGATTTTGCGTTCTATTCTGTCTAATAACAGTAAAATTTGAACAAAAATATAGCGATTTTGCTAAACAGTATTATTATGAAATTTGAAAAAGCAAAATCTTAAAATTCCCATTAGACCCCAATTATTAAATTGGCATCTAGTATCATTTTTTATTATAACCATACATATGGTGATATATCAGAACACAAACTCACATTTCCATTCTAGCTGAATTAGACAACAAAGATTATCTGATAGTAACAGCAATATAATGATCTCAAGAGACTATTTGGCATTAGCCTATGACATAGCTCATAACAAAGTAGAATGATTACTAAAGATGCTTTAAACACCCAAAAGAGCAAAATATTTCCATAGAAAGCTACAGTCCCAAGTTGTTCCCTATTGCACAGTAGTAATATTCTGCTAGAGCTTAATCGCCTATACGACCGCTTTGCGACAATATAGACTTCAATTCGGCTATGAATTTGAGTTCTGTTGAGTTTGCAGTTGCACTACAGTTTGGTTTTGGTTAGGAAGGCTTGATTGTGTGGTAATTACACCTTGAGGATATAGTTCTTCTTGTGTCATTACTTGAGAACTGCGACGCTGCTCTGAGAAAGCCTGCCATCTTCTTCTCCATTTAAGTAACTCCGCAAGAACTGAAGTTCCGCTCATCATTACACCAAACCCAGCAAATGATGCAAGAAGGATTGCTAGAACTGCTTGTTTACCGACCTGCAGATTACCAAGCTAATAGAATGAAGTTAGTATGTTTGTGGTTCTTCATGTAGGGGTTTGGTACATGTCATGTTTCCATAACCTACCAATCAGGCCATCAAAAGCTGAGGAAAATGCCTTTTGTATTAGAACAACAACCCCGGTTCAAAAGAAAATAAGATACGGAAAACACACATTGGAACACTCGATTTGATTCCGGAGTTCAGCCAATTACGTCCAGTGTTGTTGATGGCGGATGGCAGTCCATGACAGAGAGACCAAAATCCACTATTTTTGGCTGCCATATAAACTGGCATAGCCGCCATCACGTGTAAAATGGACATGGCGGATTGTTGAAATCCTGCCACTGCTTTCCGCGATGGCGCTGATTGTGCCTGTGTCTCCAACGGCAGAGCACTTGCGGTACCTACCTTAGGATTACAAGTTATAATAGACTATAACATCTCTAGAATCAGGTTGGAGAATATATTGTTCCATTGCATCTCCCATGAATCTGTTAATTACTATAAAATCTTGAGAGCACATAATTTATTGTGCCATTGATATGTTTTAAGTTTGAATAAAACTTTGGAGTTTAAAAAAAAAGTATTAATGACAAACTCAGACATGTTTGATCCATTTGACTCTCACTGGCTGATCCTCTTCACTTCTCAACATAATATTACTAGTATTGGTTTCAAGCGAAATATTGAGGGGATAAAAATTTAGCTCAAATCAAAATCTATTACCAATGGGTAAAATATATGCGCGAAGAGAACCACCAAAGCAAATTGGGCAGATGCATAAATCCAGATGAACCTGCTCCTCACTAGACAAAAGAGAAAAAAGTTTAGGGTTGGCCTATGTTAGTGTGAAACCCAAACAAGCATGAACAGAATTAGTCGAAATAAAAACGAAACATGAATAAGAACTCTCCTAAAGAAATATCTCATAAATCGAGCAGCAATTGTTACTTTTTATAAATAATGTTAGCCAAAGGACTTACTTTATGCACAATATTAGCTATATAAATTAAACTAAGATGAGTCCCATATAAAAGTATATTTACCATATTTCTTAGGTATAATTTGCAAACCTACCCATGGTTGTTGATGTCATAGAGGAAACTAGACCAAGTACACAGGAAAATGGAAGAGAAATGAAAATTGCTTTGGTTCCCATTTTTCCAACCTGTAGAGAATTGAATAAATAAGGTTATACAGAATTGTAACTTTGATAGAACTGAGAGGACTTGCATTCTTACCAAAAGCTGCTCAAGGAAACAGAAATAAGCAAGCATGCTGACAATGACAAGCACAGGCAACTCCTGCCAAACCCTGTTAAATTTTAGCACACAAATTAAAGTGTTATGTGTAGCAATTATCTATAGTATAAATGCGACACAACAACATCACTATATTCGATTTGTAAAACAGCACATTTGTATCTGCTGCAGAACTTCAAGGAATATTATATTCTAAAAAGTAAACTAAAGACTACTTGAAGCATGAAAGTCGTTAGAATAAAGTCAACTAGATATTGCAAGCAATAAAACTAAAACTTCAGTTAGATGCATGAGACAGTAAACTGGTTGGTTGGCCTCATATTCTAGATAATTTCGTAAGCATATGGAATATAAGAGCATATATGAAGAGGAACTTGCAATTGTGGAAATGGCTCATGATTATCAACTTATCTAGTATGATTCTATAAAAAAGTTGCCGATAAGATCCTACGATATACATTTAGCTCAATTGAAGCATATTGCCATAATTCACTAAACATATATGAGTTACAGTTTTTATGAAACAAAAATAACAACACATGCCTGAAGTCGTCTTCCTGATGAGGCCTTGCTCCAGTATTCTGAGTTTGAACATTTTGGATCCGTAAGAGAGTGACAGGGAGGTTCTGAACTTCCTCCTTGCACACATCACAGATCTTGTTGCCTCTGATACTAAACCACTTAATAGCACATTCTTGGTGAGCCAAAGCAAGTTCACCTTTGCAACAGCATTCCATCTTCAATGTCTCACCTCCTTCACATAGCTCAATCAGACAAATTCTACACACAGCTTCGTCTTCAGCTATATCTTCACCGTCACCGTCGCTTTCTGAATCAAGAAAGGCTTTTAAGTCAAGTTATTGACAGCATGTAGGATTGAAAACAATCTGTTTTAGTCTTGTTAGATTTATAAATTATAAATCAAACTTAGATGACTTGTGAAAGAGAGTCTATTTTTTTTTTTAAATTAACCAAAACTTTTAGATATCTTTGAGTGTCAGCAAAGCAGATGACATCATTAAATAAATTATTTTGTAGCTATTTTCAGCGACTGCTTATGCAAGTTCTTATAATATAATACCAGTATCCTTTGCTGTGGACGTTTTTAACCATTCTTTCACTTCCTTTGCACCTGGGGTGGAAGGAATAATGCGGAAAAATGTATCCATTTTTCTTATGCTTTTTTCTTGGCTATCTACTGGCTCTGAACGAGTGCGAGCTATCGTCGTCCCCTGGCTTCTCTGCAAAAGGATCAAATTGGTTAAAGAAAAAGATAAACAGTTATATGATGCAAGATTTAGCACTAGAAAGTGGGAAGCAAGCATTGAGCTAAGAAAAAAAAAACAAATATAGGAGTTTTTTTAACTGCTTGTTCACTAAATTCTATTCACATGTATGGTAGGAACTAGAAAGTAGTAGCTTTCAATATAAATGAGTTTTTAGTTTCCAACTTCTAAATGCTTCGTGAAACAATAATTTCAGTGGAACAAATTCAGCAAATATTTGCAATCCTTGTTATGTTTTTGTTGCGTATGACTCATATATTCACTGATAAGTGGACAGTCGGTCGAGCATAGAGGAGCAGAGCATTGTACTCTGTAACCCTTATAATTGCATACTCGACAAACAATAGTAGTCACTATGCTGTTGGAGGCATACACACAATCGGTTAAACTTTGTGAGCAATCATTTGCACTATTGTGTGTATTTATTTATCTAATTTTTTTTCAGTACTGGATTTGCTGTTCTAACAAAGTTATTGGTTAACGAAAAACAAGATACTCATTAAAATTGAAATTACTAGTAGTAACCAGTGAAATGCTTACATATGGAGAAGCACCAAGACATCCACCAAAAGCAGATTCAGTGTTTGCACGCCCAAAGATTTCTTCCACTGGTAATGATGATGTTCTCTTAATCTTAGGAGTAAATAGCTTAGTTAGAGAGACTGATCCTGAGATTGAAGTCTTGTCTTGATTCCCTGAAAATGAAGTTTCTGGAGCAGGTGGTGTTATAGCCTTTTCAATATCTGGTGAAGATGTTCTATACCTGAAATTCAATTTTGGTAAAATACTTCTATTGGATGATTTTGGTCTTGTTGTTGAAGACCCTGATGAATTGTTTTCAATTGGAGCATCAACAGAACGAGAAGTGACAAGAAAATTAACCCTCTTGTGAGTTGGTGTTGGACTTGGTGTTAATGGCATCTTTATTCCAACAAAATCCTTGGATGAAGAAGAACTAGATTCTTCTGATGTTTTCAAGGGCATTTCAAACAGAAGATTATGGTCCTTACAAATGATGAACAAAAATAAAATTAATAAATTACCACTTAAAAAATAGATGTAATGAAAGCAATTAAAATTGAAAGTATAATAATTGTAATAGGAAAAATAGGCTTTAATAAATACCTTGTGAAGTGGTGGAAGAGAAACAGTTCGTATGCAAGAAGAAGGTTGATGATGATGATGATCATGTTTGTGGTGAGGACTAGTCATATTGAGGTGGTGAGAAAGCAAAGAAGAAGTTGGAAGTAACCGAAAAAGAAAAGGAAATAAATATAAATATAGGAATAGTTGGAAGAATAAGGTGCATTTGTTTGTGTGATGAAATAAAATGTAATGTAAAATGGGATAAAGTTGAGGAGCATTAATGAATGAAACAGAGTATGAGTATCTCTTCCTCTAACTCACTCACACCTACTTATACTTCCTTTTTTCCACTCACAACCGGATTCTACACTATTACACTACTATTACAACAAATATGCTCATAACCCTTTGCTTTTTCTTATTTCTCTTCACCGCTCAAATATTTACAACCACCAATACACGTGCTCTCAACTCAATTCATTTTCCTCTTTTCTTTTCCCTATTTTACCCTTAAATATATTTAATATTTTATTTTTCTCTTTCTAAGTTTCTTATTACTCATTCTTATAATCTCTCTATTTATTTATTTGCGCTTTATTGGAATTTTCACCGTGAAGATTAATACCAGATTTGAATATACTTTATTCTCGCTTTTCGAGAAACGTTCAAGTTGAAGTTACACTTTTACGGTTAAGGAAACAAATTGGCACTGAATTTTAGATTCTACAAAATATTTATAACTTTGATAATCAATATTTGTCTACTTGAGTGTTTTGGTCACAGATAAAATTTTTCTTTCTAATAGTGTGTCATAAGAATAAAATTGTGATTCTCTTCTACAAACTCTTATCAGTAACGTCATCTGAATGAATTTGTGTTAGTAGCTTTTGTGTTGATAAAAATAAAAGTTATTGAAATTTGATAAAATTTATTATAAATAATACATTTATTTGGAAATGATTCCTCTAAAATATCTTTTTTGTTAAGCTAGGATATCATTCACATTCAATGATTGAAACTTAATTGTTTAAAGTATTGCCAGACATAGTGAAACTTCTCACAATAGAGTTTACTCCATTTACAAAGAATTAGATATCAAATCACGAACCTCTTACTTAAAGAACCTGAACTCTAACCAATTTTACCAACTCGTGCATGTTGGTATTCCACTAAAATAATTTAAAAGGAAAAGTAGAAGGTTTTATTATTGATGAATAAAAAGTTAATTATTGGTATTTCATGCCACGATAAACTTTAAGCTCATTATATTTCTATTTTCTAGTATATATGGATGGCTAATATGATTGTTTATATTTGAATATGTATTGTGTCAATGCATTTTACAATTTAAATCAATAAATATATATAGTTTCTTTTAATTAAAAAAAAAATATAAGGATGAGTAATATGATTGTCCACATTTGCCTTTGCTTTTTCACATGAACATATACTTATGAGACTTGTGGTTTGGATGCAACGAATATCAAAGAATTGAAGACACTTTATTTATGGAGAGGGCACTTTTAATGGTTTAATAACCAAACAACAACTTTGATTACGTGTAAGAGACATCACACACATGGCAATCGAAGGGTCAGATTAATTTGAAGTTTACAAGTCGAATTATACTAAAATTGACATATACTTTCCTTCAAATTCATAATCAAAAAATGTGGCATGTCATTTTTATTTTGGATCGTAGGATGAGGCACTGCCACCGACGCAATAAATGCATGCTTTTTAAAATATATAACATCATTGATTCATTTCTTTATATCAAAATACAGATTGCAACCTCTTTGATCCTTTTTTATTCGTCTCACCTGCAACCTCAAACCACGTAGTAACATATTTCTACTAAGAGTAAATCATTAAATTGGTTTTTAAAACTGTAAACATTTATTATTTTGGTCTCTAGTATTTATGAATAGCAAAATATTTTTAGGAAATCAATAGTTTTTTCATTAAATTCAATTATTTAGTTTGACTCCTATGACATGTGAGAGACGCGTTTGCATATATGATGTGTTACATAGACAATTAACGTGACAGTTTACACGATAATTTTTTTTATAATTAATAAATTATATCACTAGAGGTTTATTCTCACATTATAGTGAACATAACTCTACTCATCTTTTAATCGATGAAATACTCATGAGCATTTGAATAATAAAACTCTTTGTAATTAACAAATTTATTTTGGATATAAATAATAACAAAATTATTTTATTTAAAAGTTATTTTTGGTTTGTTTGCTAAAATCCTTGCCTTAGTTGCTTGTAAGGTCAGCCTTGGTATTCTAAAAAAAGTTAACCTGTGCAAGGCACCAGACATATGTTAAATACAAATGTAAACAAAATTTATGTTTGATTTTCACATAAGCAAAATGATTGTTTAACCTAATTACTAATAAGTAATGATCTCAAAATCATACCAAATCGAACAGTTCAACATTTTTTTTACTGACTCTACTCAAATTGTTTCGATTAAAATTCGCAAAAAATCAATAAAATTAACAAATCGTTATAAATCGAAAAATAGTTCGACGTTGCTCAGAATATTAAAAAAAAAACATTTTTTTAATAATAAAAATGTTCAAAACTATTTTTTTACTTTTAAGTATTTTGAACTTTTTACTTGATTTATTTCTTATAGGTCTCTTCAATTTCTGTCCATTTTGAATCAAACAATAATACTTTTTGTAAATGAATATTATTGTTGTAGTTGCTAGTGAATATTATCATGATTTTACATGTAATATATTATGAGTTACTAAGTTACGCTGTCTTGAATTTTATGTTATTTTGTGTTTAATATATTGTATTAAAAAGTTTTTTTTTTTAAATATTATTTTACTATTATCGATTTAACCGTAGTTGAATTCAATTGAACCTTAAATAAATAAATTTATCGGTTAAATATCCAATCTGATTTTTCGAACATTGTAAATAAGTTATGTTTCATGTATCTCTAGACCTAACCCTAATTTTCATGCATCTCTAGCCCTGGAAATCATTTTATTAATTAATCACACTGAAAACAAATGAGCATACTAATAATCTCTATACTTATAAATTGGTTCTGTTTCTCAAGAAATTTACCCATTCTATAAATGAACGATTTTGAAAACAAACATGCGTACGAAAAGTATGGTTCTACTCCCAAACAACATAATCATTCAATACATAAATAAATGGATTCTATCTCCCAAGAAATATAACTATTCCATAAATGAATGACTAGGGAAATAATCATGCATATAAATAATATGGTTCTACTTCCAATTAAATATTTTATTTAGACGAAGTGTCAAAATATTCACACATAAAATAAAAATTTAAAATTCAATTTAAAATTACTAATTAAAATATTCAATTTAACGATGAGGATATTGTCGATTAAATTAGTCCTTACTTGCATGATATTTTCATTTTTACCCTTCTAAATAATAGCAGACTTCATTTATTTATATGTCTGACACAAATTTCTTCTTTTAAGAAGCATTTGTGAGAATATTATGTTTGATGAAATATTGAAAACCGTTCCTCGTAAACATCAACATAGATATGTGGCTCCCAAGTCCCAACTTTCTTGTTTGGCCCAAAGATTAAGGCTTAAAAAGCCCAAAATCTCAATTAAAAATATCCAATAGCAAAATTGGCCAAGAGAAGTGGTCCTGTCATTTCACCATGTACAATACAACAAATGATCTCTTTCCTAATCTGCACATGAGAATATATTTTCACCCATGCATTGCAATTTGGAATTTGAAGGATTCAATGTAGAATGAAAAATGTTAAGAAAAAATATTGTTATTTAAATTAACCGTTATCATCAGTACAAAAATTAATTCTACAAAACTAGTAAAGATCCAAGAAAGAGTGCACAAACTAGAGAGAAAAAAAAAGTGTAATAATTATATGGACCGCTATATTTTGAGATATATTTTCTCTCTAAATCTAACAATCTATACCGATGTATAAATTTTTATACAATTGAAGTATGATGCAATAACTGTATGAACTGCTAAATTTTAAAATATATTTTGTCTCTCTAAATTTAATGATCCATACTAATTTTGTATTATACTACTATAGAGATTCCAATTTAAAAAAATAGCATAAAACAAATGTGTGATATTTCACCTCTGTTATTAAAGAATATTTTTCTTAAAATCTCTTTTATATATACATATATATTAAATAGAAGATTCCAAATCAGTTGGTAAAAACAGTAAGCAACTTATTCACCTGTGCATACTTGTCCATGCAAAATATGAGGGTAGCCTAATTATTTTTATTTAGGGATGAAAATATTTTGAAGTCCTTTCTAGAAAAAGTGATATTCCATTCTCAATCATAAAATTGAATCTCATTCTCTAACTTGCTGTTGCCATACAATTTGATGAAAAATATGAAATAAAGAATAATAATTATACTTGCACCACTAGAACTAGTCCCCCACATGAAGGGTATGAAAAAAAAATGATGTTGTAAAGCTAAAAAAATGTTTTCTAATGATAAAAAAGAAATGCAAGTTCAATAATCAAGAAATAAAGTGAACATTGCAGCGATCTTTTTTTTTTACATGATTAACAAAAACACGTTTGTTGGTTGGCAAGAAAAGAGGTTGAACCACCTATTCATCTCAACATCAAACTTATGATAAGTTTTTTATGTTAAAAGATATACCAATAACTGTGAAACATTAAATAGTGGGTTGCAAATGCATAGGACAAAAGAAACTTATAAGGTAACGAAAAATGGTCCCAATTTAATTAATTAATCTTCCTGATTAAAGGAAGAGAAAACATTTTAAGGTCATATTGTTGATAAAGTGTATACCACACATATATAGGAACATGAAAATCAGACCTTAATCCAGGAAAGTACAGCTGGATGGATGGACAAAGTGCCCAAATACATTATAGACCTGAGGGGACCCCTTTTTTAAATAACACATCAAAAGATAATAACAAACAAGATTATTTCAAAATAGTTGGTAACTTTGTTTTCACCTTATGCTTGCAATCTAACATTCAATTTTAAGCCAAATCAGGTGATAGATAGATTGGTGACCAAATAGGAGAAGCAATCTAATTGTGTACTATTGGAGACATCTAAACTGTTCAATCAAAATTGGTCAAGTGCATGCACTTAATCCAAATCCCTCTATCACTTGACTTGATGAGAACATCTTCACCCTTGAATCAAAATCAGATAGTTCATATTCCGAGTTTCTGTGTGAAATATGATTTAGTAGAAGTCGGAATATGAATTGTCTGTCTGATCTTTATTCAACGAGCTAGAGACTAGATGGTATATTGACTGCAAACAATCCAAATCCCTACAAACTCCACTCAGACGAAGGATTTGTGAATATTGGACATACAAAGAATCTAAGCATGAATAGTGGACATAAATTCTGATATACATACTACAGGGGCAAAGCAGAAAACAAGATGCATTAAGTGATTAAACAATGAAAACTCCTTGATTTATTGGTTTACATAGAATAAAAGCATAAACATTTCTGTGTAAGACTACTCAGTAATCTCAAAAGAAATTTAAAATTATGGACCATGAAAAGTGAGAAATACATCCAAATAAACCATGTTAAAAAGATGACACTAAATTAACTTGGTAAACGAAGCGACGGAACATGGAATCACCCTTCGAGGCTAAGTCAGATTGTGAATAGCAGCATCTTTTGTTCTGTTGAGTTAATCTAAAAATTAGATCAAATTTCTCAACAGCCCATAACAGCACAATTATACACGAAAACCCCGACATGCTCCTTCATACCGAGTACCTGCCAATCTATGGTGCCATTCCTAACCCCTGACTTAGGACACCATGAATTCAGCACTATAGCTTCACCTTCTGGACCCCTTTGTCCACCTACAACCAAAAGTTTATCTCCACAAGCCTTGAAAGCAAGGCCCCAACCATTAGAAGAATCGGCCCGAACTGGAAGCCTTCCCAATTCATGCCACGTGTTCTTTACCTTGTCGTATTTCTTCACCATGTTTGTTAGATGCTCGACTGCATACAACTGATTATCGACAACTGCCACAAGTGGAGGTGCTTGAGCACCCACATTAACATATGGATACATACCCTCAATTTTCCGCCAATTTCTTGTCTGAAGATCATACTCCTCCCCACAAGTTAGCGAAACAGTTGTGCTCGACATTCCACCAATCACGTAGAATTTGCCGTCCATAAAAAAACTAGAGCACAATCTACGCGGTGTGTGCATGTTCGGTAAAAGTTCCCATGTACATGATGCGGAGTCATACAACTCTGCAGACTTCAGAACATTTCCATATTTATCACTTCCGCCGGCTACAATAGCAATCGAACCAAGACTACTCGATCCAAACAAACAGCGAGGTTGGTTCATCTCCTGACACTTCACCCAACCACCGCAAATCAAGCTATACTTCCAAATAGCGAACTCCATCAATTCCCTACCGAAAACCAATAGCTCACATCCCACAGCCAAGGACTCTTTGTCGGCGTGGTTAAAACACTCATCGCAAGGTATCTTAGGCAATGCCATCCATCTACTTATCTTCGGATCGAACGCTACCCATCCTCTTGGATCACAAACCAAATAAACCAAATGTTCCACAACTCCCAACTCTTTCCTTAACCCATATAGATAACCACTATTGATCAACTTACTATACCTTTTATTAATACACGATAAAGACGCGTAATCGGATCTACTAACCCAAGCAAGACAATTCAACGCAACATCATCGATCAGACCAGGGAGAAGCGAATCATTTGGTCCAAGTTTAGGAAAACCATCATTCACTCCTTCCCTCCGATCCATTTTAAGAAAGCTATTCACTTTCTTCTCATCGTCCTGCAAACAACAATCCAAACACAACAATTCCTTTAACATCTCAAGGAATCATCACTCCATACCAACAAACGAAACAATACCTTAACATATGGAAAATGAATCTAAACAACAACAAAAAAACATTTTGTATTCCACTAATTAATTGTAATTCCATCATGAATACCCATGAAACAAAATTCAATCCAATATCCACATGCAACCAATATCTATAAACTAATTTTTTCCATCAATTAGTTAGGAATCTCAATCTGCAATTGCCTCAATCTTAAAAATTAACCCTTTTTTAAGAGACAATTTTCTCCCAATTTATACATAATCAAACATGAAAAGCATAATCTTTGCGAAAAAGTGAAATAGATAAAAAAAAAAAAAGTTCAATACCAAATGAATCAGAGACAAGATTTGAAACTATCCCAACAAAGTTGCATGTCTGATTTCAAACTCAACAGAAACAGAACCATCTGCAAATTAAAAAAAACAAAGAAATGAAACAACTTTGGTTAAAACTGTTAAAAATAAATCGAAAAAAATCAAATCTAGACAAAAGGGTTAACGCTGATCCAATTCTCACAAGAAGCAGAAACTGGATTCGGATCCAAAAAAATAAAAAATAAAAAAAAAGTATTTTTTATATGAAAGAGAAAAGAATAATTGATTCAAGAAGAGGGGTAGGAGAGAATGTGGAAAAGGGTACCTGAAAGTGAAAGTGAAGAGAAGATGAAGATCTGAGAGAAATGAAAGGAATAGCGTCAAAGCATGTTGGCGACAAGAGAAGCTTGCAAGTTTGGACAGAAAAATGAAGTGTGTGGTACTTTATTATTATTATGTGATTGTGAGAACAGAGAGAACACCTCTAACTTCTTTTATATAAATAATTATTAATATTACAACTCATACAATTCTTTTACTTTGCTTTTTTCACCTTACATTTTACCCTATTTTCATTTTCCTCCCTTTCTAATTTTATTTCTTTTTCCTGCTTTTGTCGTCTAGTTTACAACATCATCATGACACCACATTTTTTACTTATCAAATAACAAAATATATTTTTTATATGAGAGAAGAATATTAGAAATATTTTTTTACAAAGATTTCTACAGTACTGTACTACTGTTGACCAATCAAGGATTTTAGTACTGCTTATAAAAAAAGGATTTTAGTACTATTAAAATTTTATACTTTTTAGTTTATTTTTATAATGGAGGTGGATTTTAGTACTTTTAAATTTTTTTCTAAATTTTTAATGGCATAAAGATTAGGATCTTCAAGTTCAATTCAAAGTTAGAAATCAAACTTTTAAAAAGTCACAATTAATTTTGTATTAGGCAGTGATATATTGAATAAGAAATAGAGATGAGTTTTTTTTTATCTATTTATTCTTTTATGGTTTTCACAAAACGGTTTAGATTAAATTTGGTTGGACCAATGAAATAATCGTTTTGTTGAATCTCTTTAAGTAGATTTATTGTGACTGAGACTAAAATAATATCTGAAAGAATATTAACCAAGAGGTATAAAGTTTAAATCTCCTAATTAATTTCACATAAGTCCCAGAAAAATTCAATTGGTAAACTAAAAAAATCCTGATTAATTTCTAGGAAGTCCCAAAATAAAAAAAAATATTGAAAGAACACTAATCAAGAAATCTTTAGTTTAAATCCTAAAAACTAACCTAACTCATTAATTTACTAACATATTAATGTTTTATTTATATATAAAAAAAAAAGTAATCAACAAGATCAACAATGTATTTCCATATAACATAAATGAGCCTCAATGACTCCAAACTCAATAGCAAATCAACTTTGATGTTACCAAACTTTGTACATGTTATTTACTGTTGTACATGTATTGCAATCTAGCTAGTAAATGAGAAGAGAAAGGATCTCAAACAATAAAAGTTGAAGTACAAGTTATGGGTATGAACTTGATTAAACCTATCAACCACAATAAGTCTATATCTCAAAGATTACCAAAGAGAAAATATATTGGGGCCGGGTAACCTTCACCCATGGTAAAAAAAAGTTGTACTACTAAAAAGCAATACTCTTTAAAATTTAATAGACTTAATAGTTTTATTTTTTTTACTCAATGAACTTATAGTTTTAAGAAATTAACTTTCATGTATAATCGTGATAAAAAATTTACATAATCAACAATTATAATTCCTGTATGTGAAATTCTAGAAGTAATTATGATTAAGGTGAAAATTTTTCATATAAAATAAATATGGTTGATTGATAAAGCAAAAAATTTATTGATATATAACCTTCTATGTAAAAATATAAACAAAAATTTATCAAAAAAATAATTGTTATTATAAAATTGGACTAAAAACATTAATTTGACTTTTTTTTTATATTTCGAGACCGGTGATTAAATATCATAGTTATAAACCTATATTAAATATATTTAATTAACTTTAATTAATAATTAAAATTGAAGCGGGGATCTGGTCATTGGATTTTTGTAGATTTTGACTGTATTTTGCCTAATTATTGACCAGTTAACATTGTGGACAAGTTTCAAAATTTGACCAGGTCTTTAGTCTAAATTTTCTTTTTAGTGGGGTTTGATTAATTTTTTTTTCCCAAAACATGTGGCTTTAGTGATGATAACATGAAATAAACATGGCTGGTCAGCGGTCTTATAGTGTGGTTGAAACTAATTTTTTTTATTTTACTAATCTTAGTCCTTTCACTACATTTCAGGTAATTGTTAGGACAACATGTAATTAAGTAAACCAATATTGTTAGTTAGGTCAGTTATCAGATTATAGCTATTGATATTAGGATTAACAGTATAGAGATTATAAATAGCAATAATAATGGATTATTTAACCCCCGGAGAATTTGACTGATTTACTTAGTTGATTACATTTTAACCAAAAATAGATGACATATTTGTTGAATAAAAAACTAGATCAAAATATTTTAGAAACCTATTTAAAATGTTTTTAAGTCTAACTAATATCTATATAAGTAATTTATTTGTTGTCCAATTAATACAATATATTATTTTCACCTTTTCAAAATAATTGAGTCATTTAATACTCTCACATATATTAAGAAAGATATATAAATAAAAGAAAAAAGTATTATTTTTTATTAAAATATTTTTATTAGAT
>JBBPBR010000001.1:49287656-49305268 GCA_037974775.1 Cicer pinnatifidum | reverse complement strand
TATATATGAATCGATTTAATAATAAAGATTAAAACTGATGATGAAAAATATTTTTAATTTAATTACACTTTTGGTCCATTTATTATTACGAATTCGCGGAATTGGTCCCTTTATTTTCAAAGTTAATAATTTTGGTCTTATATTTTTGAACTAAAAAATGACAATTTAACATATTTTTAATAACGTGACATACAATTCAATAATATAGAATCATCTAGATGCATTAATTATTCATAATTCATTAACTAAATTAAAAAAAATATGAAAAATTTCTAAAATTAAAATCCAAGTTTTTACACATTTTATTCTAATTTCATAGGTGTTAATCATTCTACATCATTCATCACATGTCACGTTATTTAAAACATATCACATCATTATTTTTTAATTAAAAAAAATGAGAAGGAGACACGAAAACTGTCGACTTTTAAAATAAGGAACCAATTTTATGAATTAGTAAAAATAGATGGTCTATAAATCAATATTTTTTAAAGCATTAATAATAAAATTTTATAAAGTCTAAAAATATATATAATACTTAATATTAATAGGAGGAAATATGCTTTAAAATTGAAAATAAAAGTGAATTCTGATCCCTTAAAACAGAAAACCCATATTATAGTCCTTTGAGAAAAAATTGGGACACAATAGTCGCTAATAAATTTTAGTTTTATTTTATAATCAAAGGAGTCCTACACTATAGTTGTGAAATGCAACACATATAAAGAGTATGATGAAAGGATGTATAAATGAAAGTTTGTTGCTACTATATTTTCTAACAAAAAAAATGAATTTTTCTTTATTTTTAATACATAACAACAAATGAAGTTAACTTATTTTTATTTTCTCTGTTTATCCCCATTTTTTTTTCTACCAAACGAAGTTTATTTGGTGCATCACATCCTTTGAGTCATGTCAATTTACATGTGCTACTTATACATGATGTAAAATTAAAACTTATATTAGATGTTTCATACTTTAATTTTCTTTCCATTTTGTTCAAAGTTTGAAAACTTCATTTTCATGCCACCACCAATCCAGTTCAGCAACAAACAACTTTACTTATTTTCGAATAAACAAATCAAAAAAATGTATATTCTTCGTAAGCTGCAAGCACCGAATGTCGAGTCATTACGTCAGTCTATGATAGAAGCAGAACTACTTAAAACCGTTAGATATGGTTACTTTTTGCAACGGAAAATCGTTTGATATTAAAAATTCAGTTATGTTTTAGAGTACATATAAAGAAATACAAAAGGAGAAAAAAAAATGTGTTTGGAGACTAAAATTTCCGTGTCGGTTCAGAAGTGAGATGCTACAAAAGATTCCAATATTTGACTGATAGTCAATTGAATTTGACATGTTCAATTTATTGGCATATCGTTCTAATCTTCCCAACGTTACATTGCTGCTCTACAAATAAATATGACTCATTCAACTAGCTATCTGTGTTTATTTTTTAGTCTGGAAATATTATTAATAAATAAAGAAGTTAAAATAGTTAGATTTTAAAATAAAAAAATTAATTTAGTAAATTAGTGTAAATAAATAGACTAAATTTTTTATCAAGCCATTTTATTTTTATATAGGACGAAAAGAAAAGCATGTTCAATTATAAATAAAAATTTAAGCATTGAGGACAGAAGAGGATAGTGATAATTTTTTAATAATGTATTGTTTAAAATTTATTAAAACTTACATGATTCTATTTAGTCGAACATTTATATTTAGATAATGTTGCATTTGACTCAATAGCTTTTGAATGAGATGCCACAAATTTACTCCTAAAAAATTATGGCCTTTATTTAAAGTTTAAATTATTCCTAAAAAATATATAATTTTATGTTTTAGTCAATAAAAAGAAAATATTTTTATTTTATTATTTTTAATTGTATCACATTTTTATTTTTAATCCTTATTATTTTATTTTAATACAAAATTTATCCATATTGGTATGGATCCTTATGATATACTTATTGACCAAAAAACATATTAAAAATGTGAAAATACAACAATTTGTGGCTCATTTTAATCCACATATATAGTTCAAGTAATTAGCACTCCCTCTAGTCTTAATACAAATAAGAGGTATATGTATTTGGTAAAAACCAATCTTTAATTATTCACAAATACCTGATTTTATGTAATAAAAAAAATGTTTATTGCTCAAAAGAACAATTGATTCGGCTAATATGGGCCCAGTCGGTGAGTCAGTGGTTCTTTAATTTCTCTCAATACATGTACCTTATCTCAACAACATCACTTCTTCCTATATTACACATATACATTATTATTATGTTTTATTTTTTATTTTTCCTATTCTTCACCCCATTACCAAGGGCTTCTATTCGACTCTAGTACATCATTTCTTTATTCCTTATACTTTTCTTTATGAAAACAAAATGAAGGGCACTCAAACTATCTAAAGATTTTACATATAATATAGTAAATACTAATTAATAATTTAATTATATTCTAACATTTTATTTTATTTTTTGATAAGAAGAATAAAAAATGACAACCAAACAAACAAAGATTTGCATAGAATAGTAGATAGTATACTCCTTAATAATATTTAAAAGTTTATATACACTGTTGACCTTGTTGGGTAGTGCCGTATGGAACTTTAAAAATAATATAAATAGAGAGAAGGAAAATCTCTTGGTATTTGCAAAAGAAACCTTTCCCTTTCACACGTATTGCTTTTTCCTCATGCACCGTTTGTTTCGTGCTGGCTAATATAATATCTAGAGAGAGAGAGAGAGAGAGAGAGAGAGAGAGAGTCGTGGAGAATTGGATTTGTTAGTTATAGTTGAGGAACTTAGAATTACAAGTCAAATGGTAAAATCCCAAATAATGAAAACTATGGTTGAGGAGTGAGAATGATACATCCAAAAACTGCCTCCATTTTTGTCTTTTTCTATGAATTGGATGTACAACATTTTTCTTTCAGAGTACAACGCGTATACGACAACAACAACTTTATCTTATTATTATATTTCTTTGATAATTTATATTATTATACATTGGCTGCAAATTGCTATAGTAACTTTCAGTTGGAACTCCTCAGATCCAATCCAACTTATTTTTTGGGCCAAACATGCTAAAAGTAACTACAAAGCTAGAATTCAGTTTTGAAAAACGTTGGTGCTTATTATCATGCTAAGTTGTTATCATTATCTTTATGAAGGAAAATAATAAGAAGGAATACATTTTATTTGAGAGGAATGGGTGCAACAGCACTTGGGTTGGGGTGGTTTGGTAAGAATGCACTATATGAAAAAGACCTTATGAGCTTTATGAATTTGACAATCATAACAGAAGTACAAGCTTCATGTGGATGGTTATTTTACTTTTATATGCTACTTGGATTATATGCATCAAAAGATAACACATGCTTCTTGGTTTATCCTACCACTGGTCCTAAATAGAAAAGAATTACCAAATACATCAACTTTTATTTTTATTGATCTAGCTATGTCTTATATTTAGGACCAGAGGTATTATAACATATGCTTCTTGGCTTATATACATCCCAACCCGTAGTCATAGAAGACCAAAGATGCTTAAATGCAAATAACATAACACCATTCTTTAATCAACTCCTTAAATAAATTTCCGTAGCTTTAAGACAATTAATCTCTAAGTAGTATCCGTGAATATCTAAGTTCATCCAAAACAACTTCTCCCTGTCCCTAAGCACAAATTTCCAAATGCTTCACAACAAAAACACAAGGGAAACAAAGACTTGTCTTATTATCTTCAACAAACATGAACCTATTTTCTTTAACTCCAAGGTTTCCTTCGGGACTTTCTCTATAATCATAAATACCAACATAGGGTCAAAAGGGACATATAAACGAAATAAGATTAATGGGCTTTGCCAGTGTACATTAAGAAATCCCAACTTCAAATAATTTAGTGAGTGTGGTGGTTCAAACAAGCACATTGCTCTCCTCAAAGTCTTCGCTCACCAGGCTCTTGCGTTTACACCAACACGAGTACTCACCAATTGGCCCATCATTTCCAATAACCCAAGCATGCTCAGCAACATCAGCCAAAGTCATCCTTAGACTTGGGTCTGCAAAACACAAATTCAATTGAGAACCATAAGGTAATGAATGAGCTGCACAAAATAAATAAAATTAGGTTGGTAAAAAAGTTTGTGTAGGAACAAGAGCTAAACAATGCAAATTGACATGGAATATGTGTTTGGATAAACTGTTTACTTAAGTGTTGATATAGAAACTATTTCTACACATATAAGTTGCAAGTTGCTTCCATAAGCTATCATAGAATATTTACTATAATAAGGTGAAAACAGCTTACAAACATATCAATAGTTTTTGTAATTACAAGTACTCCCAAACAATTTTGACAAATATTTATGTCAATGCATAATATCAAATAAAATGTGTATAAGTCAATCCAAATGCAGCATATATATAGTTATGCTATGCCCCTTTTAACAGGAGTTAACAGAAGTTGAATGCCATGTACCTTTGCAAAGCAATCCTTCTATTAAGTTCTTTAACTGCGGGTTTATGTCATCTGGGAGTTCTATAGTATTATTGACTATCTGGAAAAGTAAGAAAACATGAAGTTTGGATTTCATTAGGACAGGTTGAAAATATGTAAATTAAGTCTACAAAATAATATGTTAGGGTGAAGATGAAGTTAATATAAATCTTACTCTGTCGTATGTATCTTGAAGTGTGTCTCCGAGAAATGGGTATTCACCCAATATCATACAGTACAAAGTAACTCCTACTGCCCACGTGTCAGAAGCTTTACCGTGATAAGTAAGGCCTAAATAACATCAACAAACAAAGCTGCAATGAGAATATGGGCATTGATTGATTTCACAAAGCAAAGTATCTTACAAGCTTGAAAAAAGAAATGTAACCTAAACAACATTCTGGTGCCGTGAAAACAGGAGTGCCAGGTGATCGACGAAGTTCATCACTACCGTCCTGCAAAGTGAATGCAAGCATGGGTTCTATATTAATTGGCAGGATATATCTTTAGCACACATTAATGTGGCCAATATAACTCATGGAAAATGTAGAAGGATGCATGAATGTGCTTGGGGATGTAGGAAAAATTTAACACGTCAACATATACACTCTGATTGATTAATCATTTTGAGCAAAAATCATAACTTCATCAGATTAACTAAAGTGTTCTACTATATCTTATATCGGTGTATTAAAAATTAACAACACAAGAGGCTTATATAAATAATGCAATTGGCACATTAATGAATTTCAAGTTTCAAGTGAAAAATTCATCAGCTTTCATTTCTTCCAATCATTTTCAATTTCGCATAGAAAAAGGTTAATGTGGATATCAACTTTCATATCTTTAAAGTATAGTTCAGAATTACCTCAAAAGCCTGGCTGACACTGAAATCCCCTATCTTTACTGTCCCATTGCGAGTAATCAACAAATTATCAGGTTTTATATCCCCATGAACTATATTCTGTGTTTCAAACAATAAAAGAATCACCATAGTTACTTGGTCAAATGATTTCAAAGCATGTAAAATGAATGAGTGTCACCATATACAAATAAATAAATGATAAGTTGGATAAGAGTTTTTTCATGTATGAATATCTAATAAAATGCATTTCTATTAGGGCGTGAGAAAGACATAGTTGCAGACAACTTAGACATTTATGTCAAAATTTACAGCTTCAACACACACACACACAAACAAAACTGATCTGAAAAGCATGAAGGATATGTGCTTCAACCTGTAAATTATACAACTATTTTTTTGCAGCGGTATCTAGTTCTGTAATCCATTTCATAAAACATTTTTTATGAAAAAAAATCATTAAATTGTGAAATACATGAACTAAACAACCTGAGATTGGGAAAATTACAAGCATAGCATAAGTGTCTCAGAGAGAGAGATGAGTCAACATTAACCCAAAAAAAGATTGGTTGAGAGATATTACATGAGCATGAAGATATGTTAATCCCGAGACTATATCACGCATGTATTTCCTAGCGGTCTCTTCACCTAAGGCACATTGACGACCTGAACCCTCACAAACCCATTTGCCTTCCACATATTCAAGTACTGTACAAGTAAAAGTTAGCAGTTAAACACAGAACAGAACTTACAATGGATTCTTATTCAAACTTGAAGATCATTCAAATTTGTAGAAATTTCAGTAGAAGCAACCAATCAGTAAAAACAAACAAAACCAATAAGAAACTAATCATGAGTACCCATGTAGAAGTCATCTGACTCTGGGTCATCAATCACCTCGATGAGATTAACTATATTAGGATGTTCCAGCATTTTCATGATAAGTACCTGAAAATGAAGCAAGTGTGCATTTTAAACTACTGCAGGGACAACAAAAAATGTCTAAAACAACTAACCTATAAAGCAAAAGAAAAAAAAAATCATATTCTCTAGAAGTGACCTATATGCATGCTACTACAAGAACACCAAATGACTACATATTCCATACGAACATTAATGGACATCTAGCCTAAGGGAGAGGCCTACATTTATATTTTCTAAGGCTGACCTATATGCATGCTATTGTATAAAAAGAACAACTAGTTAGATTCCAAAATAATGGACATCTGGAGCGGAAATTGTGCAGTAGTTATCGCATAGTAAGTAGGTATAAACTGAAAAATAAAGCAGAAGCCACTAGGTAACAAGCAACTTGTTGTCCAGATTTGTTATATTCACACTTGAAACACATTTCTAGCGTAAGTTATGACTGAAAATAATAATAAGAAGTCAATGAACTGACCATGCAATGTGGAAAACTCCATTGCTTACCAAAAGAAATATACTAAAAGAAAAATACCTCACGTAGAACATCAGTCATGGCAGTCTCAGATGGAGCAACTCGAAGTTTCCGTAAGTGAGACTTATGAAAGGACTGCAGTTCAAAAGGTTTAACTTTAATAAATCATCAGCAATGCCCATATCTTAATAATAACAATATAGGCAGGCAGGCATGTTTGATTGGTTTTCAATCTCCTAATATAATAGAGTGTGCAACTTCTCAGTCACACTAGCAACTAACTAGTCCAACAATCTACCTGCGTCACACTTCCCTATTATCAGGAACAGTGACTTCTGCTCTGTGAAAAAAGAAAACTTTCCAATCATAAAGTGGTATGCCTGTTAACACTAAAAGTGTCCTTACCTTAATTGCATAATGATGTCCATCAACACTACTTTCATAAAGAGCCTGCAATGCATAACAGGGAAGGGGCTCAGGAAAGCAAGCTCATTGAGATAATAGAAAGTGTAATTTTGCATACACTTCACTTACCACTTTGCCATAGCTTCCAGAACCAATCTTATACTCTCGAATATACTCATTTAACATCTTGTTCCCATTGTCATCCTGAAAGAGTGGCATAAATTAAATAAAAGTTATGACAGAAATTACATTATATACAATAAAGAAGTTTTGCCTCAATACAAATAATCAATCAAATGGGTTCCAGACACACACTGAACATAAAAAGACATGCGACTCAATCAACAGCAATATTAACATAAAGGATATACAACTCTTGAAATTTACAAGGGAAGAAACATGGAAAAAGAAGCCATGACTACAAAGAAAGCAATAACCCCAAAAAAATTCACTGTCCAACCTTAACACGATATCAAGTTACCAAAATTGATAAAAATGTTGCCTAAAAACGAAAGCCAACCTCCCTTTGACATACAGCACTCATTAGAAAAACTGACGAATTCTTCTTTTGAAATTATATTTAAATTGAACACAATTCAGGTAAGGCTCTGGAAGCCTTAGAGTAATCAAAACACAACGAGAGCAATTTTCACCAATATTGAACCAAAATCATTCACCCACCCACACTATTCAATCTAGCCTTGATGTTCAGTTAACCACTAAAAACAGAAAGAACCTTTACAGCAAAAACAGAAAAGCAATTCAAACAGTTACCTCCGAACGAACAAGCTTGACAGTCTCTTTAACAGGAAAAGGCCTACAAATCATGCCATTCTCTGCTCTAAAATTCAAAATATCCTCTGAACGATTGGGTAAATTTTGCACCTCACTATCATCTCCACTGGTGGTGTTACTAGTATAGTCACCACTATACGAAACTTCATCCCCTTCAGTTTCTCCATCCGTCAATAGCCCTTGGGAGAGAAAATTGTTGATGCCGCGCTTAGTACGTTGACGCCTCTGTTTTTTTATCAACCCGAAGCAACTCCAGCAGCCAATCATTTTGGTAAATGAAAAACTCCTATAATCAACCATCACAGCATCAATCTAACTCAACCCAAATGGCCAAAGCAAATATCCTCCTAACAACTAACTTCTCTGCTGACCCTACAGAACATAAATATCTCATCAAAAGCAAAATATGATTTTTACCAAAACTACACACAAAATATGATTTTTGATGATTACCTTTTATGAGAGTAAAGGAAGGGCTTCAAGCCCAATATAACATCGCTATTCTAAGGGATGCCATTCAGCTAGGTGGAGAAAACCGCTAAAGAAATTGAAATCACTACGATTGACACCCAACATTGCGATATCTCCAGTTTCTAACAATGGTTGCAGGCTCAGCCCACAACTCACCACCAATAATTCGTTGACCTTTTTCTATGAACAGAAACATGAAAAATATTATAAAAAAATATAATAATTTTAACAAAATACAGACAAAGAAAAGTCACCCATTATTAAAAAAACATTAGAGATAAAATTAGGAGAAATAAAAGAATATAAATTTAGCCGCCATCAAAGAGAAACGTCAACGATAAAGGATATCATATCATAATCATCAGATAATGAAAATGTTAAGCAGATTACATTTTTTAATTGTTTGTGGCGGAAAATGACAAAAGATGGAAGAACCTTTGACCAAGAAGCTCCAAAAGCCTGAAATTCCAGCAACAATGGACGGCCTTTGGAGTAAAACGCGGAACCCTAATTCCAAAATTCAATCGAGAAAGATGAAATTATATCCCCTGAAAGCGATTCAAAGGAAACGAAGGGGAAAAAAAACCCTTATTGAATTGAAAATTGTGAATGAGGAGGAGAAAACGGTGGAAGGAGAGAAACCCTGCGTGGAAGAAACCAAATTGGGATGAGAGAGAGAAAGAGATTCGGGGTGTAATTTCATTCAAGAAAAAAAGATGGTTAAATACAGCCAAATGGTGAAATTGCAAAGCTAAAGAAGGATACTGTTCAATAACGATTTTAAATTTTGCTGTTGTACCATTTTTTTTGTATGGTCAAATTTTTATTGCTGTTTCTGTCTATATTTTTTTTTAAATATCAAAATTATTACTTATTCTTTACAAAATACATTATTATTTAATCAATTTTGATTCTACCACGTGCTAAATACAACTTAAAATCATATTTATTAATTTTACAGAAATTATTATATCAAGTTTATAATAAATATAAAAGTGTTTTATATTGTCTGTGAATCACGTTCAATTAAAAATATTTAAATTTAGTTATAGTTATATTAAAATTGTATTTGAATTTATGAAAATTAATTTCTTTAATTTTAGGAGGAAAGAAAAATAGTAGTAACAGGTTGGCCACGTTTGAAGATCTCTTTAACAGAGACTATAAAGGGCTCCCTCCCATGTTATGTCATTATGAAACTCAAAATACATTTTCACATATTACAACGAAATAAAGCTTTTTATAATATCCCAGGTAGCATGAGTTGTGATTCGTATAAAAACTAAACTATTCATCACTTGGACTAACCCATATCGATATCTACTTTTGTTATTTATAAATTATTTTTATTTTTATCTAATAAATAATACATGGGATGTTCAATTATTTTGTTATTTGTTTAGTGCTAACTTCAATTAGTTGTAACAAATCCGCTATGAATTCTTTAACTATATAGTATATAAGTCATAGCTATGTATTAACTACAAATTTTTTAGTCCATATTTTAATCGACTACATATTAATTATGAAATTTCGTACACTTCATGATATTGACATACTGTATTTATCTTTCTACTTTGTAATATTGCATTTTCCATCAAAAACAAGTAAGGGCCAACCATAATGTTTTCCTATGACAATCCTTTTCTTAAATCTCAATTTGCTATAAGTTTCTCATATTCCTTAAACCTACCACAATGTGCAACTTGGACATATTAAATATTGAAGTTTTCAAATACATCATTTTCCAATTAAGTAAAAAATTTCCCATACAATTATGTCAATCCAACTCTAATCCATAAGTGCTTGTATTACAAGTATGGGACCATTACCATCCTTTTCATAAAATAACAACAAAAATAAAAACACTATTTTATATCACGTATCTTGCATCATCATGGACCACACTTTTGTTTCTTTTATTGCAAGTGATACTACTACACTATTGTAATTGCCAATTTTTTATGACATGTTCCTAGAATACAACTCTAGTTTGAACTAACAAGAAGCATCTTCAACCAAGAGTTGAGGACAATTGGTGAGTGTTCTTTGAAGGGAATACATGTCTTTCTATGCACAAGTAGCTTCAACAGCTAAACTCTTCGGTACTCCTTTACAAGGGTTTCCAAATGTATCCGTTGATACTCCAACACTACAACTGCTTGATCCAATGCAAACCTGTTAAAAAGATCATTTGAGTTGGTCAGGACCAAAGTGAAACCTAAAAAATTAGCAAGTAAACCAAAGATCCAACATTACGTTGGGCAGAGTGGAATTGGATTTAGATCGCTTAAACAAGGTATCGGGTTCAAGACTTGTTAATGGAAAAAACGTGGTTGGAGAGGAGACTCCACTAAAGGTAGCAACTTGGTCCCAATGAGGGATTAGTCATTGACAAAGTCGGTGGATATCTCACACCAATAACATAGTTAACAAAAAAAGTGAAACATAACAAGTTTGAAAGGGAAGAGGAATCTAGATAAACACCTTTTGTACAATTGACAGCGCCTTATTGCTGCTGCAGCGTCCGTGGTAGAAGTTTCCACAAGTCCCTAGTGGTGTTCCATAGCTTGCAAATTTGATGGATGAAATGACTTGATTATGAATAGGACACTTAAGCAACAATGCAGGCCCTAATTTCCTTCCTGATTCTGTATCTGAGTTCCACAAGTCTATTGGAGGTGGATGAGATTCAGATACATGTGCACACAAACTTCCTAGCTCTTTTGTAGCAAATGATATTTGTGTTGGATCACCGCCACTTTCCTCAAACAATACAAGGATGTTGTCATTTGGTTTCAACCAAGATCTCGGTACGTGGTATCTGCAGGATTAGTTTCTCAGTTACATCATAGATCAAGATTATTTTCACATTCAATTACTTTTGTCATTTAAAATTACCAACACTTACAATGTTTGTGATGGTTTTCCGCAATTCTTTCGACATTTAGATGAAGTATAAGGTCCTCTATAGTTGCAAGAGTCTGTGCAACCGGCGTTTGAAGAGACATATGTAGGCCAGTATCGCCCGATGCTTTGTCCGTTTACCCAAGCCTCGCCTTTTCCCATCCCCGTGAAGTCAATTGCAACTGGGTTGCTGCCGGACGGAGCATCGAAGTTTGTCTAATGCAACATGTACTACATTGGTTAGTACCAAAAACATTTTTCATATAGCAGCACTCCCTTCATTTAAATTGTATTATGCCACCACAAGTAAGAAATATTCTGCATATAATATGAAAATAAGATTACCTTGTACCAAGTCAATGGTTGGTTCTTAGGGAAGGTAGATTGTGAATTCCACCCTCCAGAACTTCCACTAGATAGACCTAACTCTTCACCTTTTAGGCCAACCTGTATCAAAAAATTTAAGAGCACACTATGAGAGTTGAACCAGAAAGAAGGAACAATAGATTAGTCTCGAATCAAAAGTTAAGATTGACCTGATATGTCCACTTCTGAGAGGAGAGATCAAGAGTGCTGCCATTCTTCAAACCTTTCAATATCACTGGACCGGTGATCCCTGCTCCCACTGTGTCAAAAAAAGCTCCATAGTTCTGATGTGGACAAGGTTCATGTTAGCTTATATAGTAATGAGAAAATGCATAACTTCATACATATTTTCTTTATGTAATTCCTTATATACATTATAATAAGAAAAACTGAACCTGAAGTCCCACTGTTAAACTCAGGAGATCAATACTGTTTTTTCCAGAAACTAGTGTGATGGGGATGTCCACATTAAGCTTAGCTTTGCCACTGTTCCCTGCTTGACTCCCTGAGAATTTTTCAATTATATCATAGATAGTTACTATTCAATAATTCAAAAGAGAAAACTGAAAAGGATATATTTGGAAAGTAAAGTAGTCTACACTAAAAAAGGGTATTGCCTTTATATATGGTTATAGACTTACCTGCAAGCTTTCCATTTATGAAAGCATGAAGAGCATGGCCAAGTGATTCAATGTGAAGGACAGTTTGAGAACCAGGATCATCCTTAAGATCAGTGCTTTAAAAAAAAAAACACAAGAGAATTGTTATCAAGAAGCAGAGTCATAGGTAAGAGGAAATATTTTTCAAACTTGGAGGCTTGTCTACCTTAATGAGTACCACAAGTAGTCACTTTTATCGGCTGTGGTATTTATTTGCTCCAGTAAACCAATTTTCGACGATGAATCAACCTTTGAAATACCGACAGGTTCGCTTATCCAACTCCATTTTGAACTAGAAACTTCTAAAGAACCGATATCTTCTTTTGAAGATTCAGTTGTGAAGCTTGAAATCACAGTTGCAGAATTAATCTGCCATACAAAATGTTACTTACTTTTCGGACAAGCAAATAAGAGAAGTCACAAAATGAATAATAATCACACTTTCTAAGTAACTCCATTAAATTAAACTATCTATTTTGATTGCGATAATGTCATGGAACTATTCGTTATTGAAGCAACTTAACACAAATTTAAGGTAAATCAAACCTTTGCAGTATTAAGCACAACATTCTTGCAATCTGGTAAGATGCTCACAGACCATGCAGGCAAGTGATATGAATTGCCACTGAAGTTTACAGTTACATCAGATTTAGTGTCAACGTTAGCGAGAAAGGCAGCACATACCGACTCTGTCCTGTAAACTGCAGCCTGAGGTTTACATAGTAAAAGACTGTTAGGGTCTAATTTAGGGAAATAAACTTACAAGTTTGATAAACTAGGAGAATTTTAGGCACATACATAATTCATCCAAAATTTCAATACATACCAACTATACCTCTAAGTTTTGACCAAGAGACGTAATCTTGGGATCAGTAGCTATTAATGCTTCTTCACAAAGCTTAATGGCTTTGTGTACATCTTTAAGGTGGCCCCACTTAGGTTGCCTGATAATTCCTGCAGCATACAGTAAACATATTAAAAAAAACACAAAAATTGTCCAGTGTAATTTCTCTTCTACATATAAGAAATAAACTATACATGCTATAAATACTATTTATGTATCTTCTTTTATGCAGTATGAAAGTTGAAGGAATGCATACCGTACTCATCGATCGGGGCATCATAATCATAACTTGTAGCAATGAACGGTCCACCAGAAGTTCTGTCAAAGTTGGTACCTCCATGGTACTATTTTTGAGCAAGCAATTAAAGAATGATATAGTATCATGTAGTATGATGTAAATTTGAACTTGAAAAAAAACATTAGTTTAGGTTGCAATACCATATAGTAATTTTGAAATGTTCCACCTCGTTGGAAAAAGCGTGCCACAGCGAATGCGAGATCTTCGACAGGTCTATAAGGAACAGCACCACCAAATGAAAGAAACCTACCATTCCAAATAGTTCAAAAGATTGAAAAAATAACAAAAAGAAGTGCAAAATCCATCAGATCACATATGAAGGTTTATATAAAAAAGGACACTAACCATCCACTCCAATTCTCAGTCCACATTTTCGGCTTTGTATTCGAGTTTGGTGTGAATTGATCGCAGTAAAATCCATTGCATGTATTAATCTGCGAGCGGTTAAAGTAAAGATTCCTTATAGGATGTTCGGAAACACTTATAGGATGTTCGGTATTGTGTTCTGAGAAGAGAAATCAAGGTGGAACGCGAGAAGCTATCTCTGCTAGCTTCCCGTTGCCGTACATTCGTAGCAGGAAAAAATACAATTTCCAAACATAATGTTGACATATTAAAAGAGAAAACTTACAATAGGATCAGGAGCATCTCCTTGCTGACACATGACCCAAGGAACACCGGTATCAAGAGATGTAGCCATTGTTGCTGCCCAATTGATGTAGGATTTAGCAGCAGAACCATATGCTGAATCAATGTTTCCATACTCATTTTCAATCTGTCATTGGAAAGTGCAAAAATTCTCACATTAACAAATATAAACTTTCACCTTAAAAATTCTACAAAATATCTTAATCATACTTCAAGAGCTCCATGTTAGCAATTTCTTTTAAAGACAAAAAAGAAAATAATAAAACCTGAGATAAAATTATAGGTCCACCCTGTGATGCATATAGTTTCTCTTGCTTCATGAGATCAACAATCTTAGCCGTGAATCGCTTCATTTCTGCCTGAAAACAAAGTTTTCTGAAAAGTGAACTCGAATTTAAGGACAATAGAATGAAGCAGAAGGGTGAAGGTTACCTTGAATGGTTCATTGTCAGTTCGAAACTTAATCCCAGGAATGAAGTGCAGCCAAAGAGGGAAACCACTGTTATGAAGTTAAAACCCTCAATTAGACATGAACACCCCAGAAAAATAATAGACAGAAAGGAACAAACTTTACCCATAGTTCCATTCAGCACAAGCGTATGGACCGATTCGGAGATGCACATATAAACCTGCCTCAGCTACTGTCTTAACAAATTTCACCAAATCTTTCCTCCCATCAAAATCATACTGCAAAAATCAATTTCATGTTAATGCTAATAACTTTTCTAAGCTAAATCTGTCTTTTTTTTTTTTTTTTTTTTTTTTTTTTTTTTTTTTTTTTTTTAATTTTTTTTAATCAAAAGTAGACCAAAAAAGTATTCAACATTTCATGCTTTCAAGAATTAGCAATTCAGCTTAACAAGGACACTTTTTTTTTTCACTACTAAACTGTTTGGATAAACAACTTAATTAAGCGTTTATAGCATAAGCGTTTTCATAAACTATCATACAATAAGTTGAAAACAACTAATGAACATGTCATAAGCTGTTTATATAAGCTCTCTCAAATAGCTTAAAAAATGTTTATATGAGTAGATAATCTCGAATAAGTCAATCCAAACAGGCATTATAGCTGCAGTGCAAACTCTTCTTTCACACATTTCATTTGTGTTTGACTAATCAGAAAACTAATCACAATTAACAAATGCAATACAATGGTGAAATGAAAGCAAAGGAACAATATGACATAACAGAAAAGAACAAAGAAAATAGAAACCTGGCCTCGAACTGGTTCATGTAAGTTCCAGAAAACATAGGTTTCAATCACATCAAGTCCTCCATCTTTGGATTTCTGAATAAGGTCTGGCCACATCTACAACAACAGATTCAACAGTGTTTTAAGATCAAAGACAATGCAAGAACGCGCAAAATCACACACAGAGAGAGAGAGAGAGAGACCTGTGGAGTACTACGAGGGTAGTGAATAGAACCAGAAATCAAGACCCTGCGTTTACCATCAATGACTAATGCTCTATGATCATACTCCACATTGGCACAAAACATAATTGGGAATAACCAAAGAAGAACCAACACAATCTGGGTCACTTCCATGGTCTTTTTTTGGGGAACAAACACAAAACAAAACCCACAAGGAAAGAAAGAAACTTTTCTCTTCTCTGAATCAAAATGGCAATGGTAATAAATTGCAATAATAAACAAGCCTATTTTGGTTTATCTGTTACGCATGCTTCTGCGTTTTGAGTCACGTGCGTGTGTAGCAGAAGAAGAAGAAGATTGTGCACTCTATGAGAGGAAGAAGTGGTGCATGCCAGGTGTCAACTGTGTGTTCACGAATAAAAAGGTTGTCGGTGGTGACATCCTCCTCGCCTTCTTCTACTGCACCCACTTTATGCTTTTTGGATGCATTTTATTTATTTAATGACACACGGTTTGGATCTTAAATATAGATAAAAATGTTAATATATTTAATTTAATATTTTTTATTTATTTTCTCTTATATTTTAGATTGAAGATTGTAAAAATTTTGTACTATAATCTTTTACATAAATTTAGCATTGTTTAACCAATTCAAACACATGCATTGTATTTTTAACCAAAATAGTAAAAAATGCATCTTCTTTTGAAGACATATTAGGTAAATATCTAGTTTGGAAAACTAATTAAATGTCATTGGAGGGTGGAAGTGAGCAGCCTAACTAACTCACCCATATCACTACCAACAATTAATACTACTACTATTATAACTATTGCATTATTGGATCATTTTTGTGACGTGGATATCATTTTTGTTTTTTTAATCAAGTTAATGAATTTATTGAGGATATTAGTTAAGAATTTTTAATTAATTAAAAAAGGCAATTGTTAAATAATTTTATTTTTTGTGATGCAAAAAGAGAAGCGATTATTATAGGATGGTGACTTTTTGTTGGAGTAATGACAGCAGAATTCAAATTTCAAAGGTCATCCGTACATCTAATTTTGCACCTAAGTATGACAAATGAGTGCTTCCTTTTTCTTTATTTTTTTATGTAACTTTGGTAGGTTCTTTGCTTTAATAATTTGCTAAGCATCTTTTCTCTTGTTTTCATCTCTTTTTAATTCTATGCAAATTCACTTTGTTGTTAATATTTATATTTATTGATTGTTACTCCAGTTTCAATATCATAGCATGATCAAAGGGGTGATCAATATATAATAATAGACCGTAACATTATTGTTTTAGACATTTTATTCTCATGAAATATGAAATTTCAATTTTTTAAAAAGAAATGATTAGAACACAATTAGGTTTGGGATTTTTTGGAAAAAAAATAAAATAAAATAGTAAAATGACTATTTTATAGCATTATTGGATTTGTGGGAGTAGAGAATTAGCTGGAGTGTCAAGTAGATTATTATTCTAAATTAAGAATCAATGATGATAGAAAGAAAAAGACATTTTTGGGCTTGATGGCTTGGTAGCCTATTCATGTCCTGAATTATTGTTGTTGAGTAATTCAACGACCCAAATACAACTGAAACCATGTGTTTGATTGGTGGCATTGTCCAAAATCTTGCACAACCTTATACTTCTACTTGGGAGGTGTTATGTGAGGTTAGATATAAGGTGGTGGTTCTACTTTTTGGATAGGTACCTAAAGTGTTGGAGGGACTAACCTAAAGTGTTATAGGTCTAGTGAATGTATGATTCAACAATCCGTCAAGGTTTGAATTTGAGCCCATGTCAGGACTGTTGCCTCCCAAATTGTCAGCTCTTGATGACGATGTAGTGGCTTGTATGATGTGTTTTTTCTTCTTCATGTAGAGGTGGAAATAATCAATATGGTTCATCACTTGTAGTCTTTTCCAAATCTAAAATATTTTGTTAGTTTTTGTATTTTTCATATTTTTTGTGATGTATGAACTTATAATTGTGATTTGTCTTTGTTCAGAAACTCAATACCTCTCCAAAGATAGTTTTTTTTTTTTTTTTTTTTTTT
>JBBPBR010000001.1:49274483-49287442 GCA_037974775.1 Cicer pinnatifidum | reverse complement strand
AAATGAAGCAATGTTTAAAAGGAAAGGGTTTTATTTGATCTGAATTGTGATAATATGTTATGTTTTCCCATGTGACATGTGTAAGCATATGCAATTATAACACTTCATCACTTGATAACATTTGAGTGTCATAGTATGTGTTGTTCAATGCGGGAAAGTCTCAAATTATCTCGAGAATCTATTCCTTTATTTATACTCTATAAATAAGAGAGTAATGGTTTTATTTTCCCTCTCTTTGTTTTTTTCAAGAATTAAAAAAAAAATTAATATTTCTTCTTCTTTTTATTGTTCTAAAATATCCATATACTCATTTAATCTAATGGTTCCAAAATATAGACCTATTATGACCACCTAAAGCGTATCTTTCACCTCTTATTGGTTTCATTTGTTTCGTTAAAATTTCTAAATTAATTTTTTATAACAAATTGCATACTTCTTCTATCTTTAATTTCCAAACGGAGCATAATAATAATAATGTAAATGGTGAATTGGTGATAGATTACTGATCTATTCCATCCTCTTATCTCAAAGCAACCGTAAACTGGACCTTTCAACAACTCATGCAAGTGGGATAAATTAATGTCCATGAATTAGTTCCCTTCACTAAAAACTCAACATCATGTCAAAGTGTCTCTCTTTTGGTTTTAAATTTTAGTCTTTTGTTAATTTTTAACATAGCATGTTTAAATGTTCAATCAAGTGTAAGATTAGCCTCATTAATGTTTTATAAACATATCATCACAGTTAAAAATTTGCTATTCAGCAATTCATTCACAAATAAATACAAATCATATTTAAAACTTGATCTTCAAAATTATTGACTAAACACAAATTAATCTAAGGGAGATATAAGTTATTTAGGTGACTTGAGAGAATTAGAATGACAAAAAGCTTAAATTTAATTTATATTTTTAATAAAATTATCAGTTAATTATTAACATCGACTATTTAAAAAAATACATAAATTAATCTATAAATCAGATAATACTTACATAGTCACCATTTTAAATAGAAATAATTTTGATATATAAAAAAAAATATACATCATTTAATTATTTTAAAATACAAATTATTTAATCAATTTTTCTTCTATTTTATTTTTGTTTATGTCTAATTAACGAATCTAAGTGTTCAATTTATTATTCGGAAAAGCGTTTAATCGATTTTTATCCTATATGATACAATAAAATAAAAAGTTGAACTTAATTAGTATTAAAAAAGCTTGATCGGAGAAACAATTTAGCCAACCTAAAATATCATTATCATAAAACTTCCTAAAATTGGAAGAAGAAAAAAACAAAATAAAAAATGGGAGTTGTTTCTTAAGATAGCAGCAAATACAATTGATTATTTCTTCTTTTTTTCAGAACAATTTCAACTTACAAGTAAATGCTAAGCAATCATTTCCATCTTTTTTTGCCCACACAACCACTTGAGATCCCATCCCACTATTTTTCCTGCCTTCCTAAGCAAAATCCAACTGGCTAGCTAGCTACTCCAATAATGTCTTATTTGACACACTACCTTTCAATAATTAATTAATGTCAATATATATATATATATATATATAATGAAGATCCATTTGACTCTAAAAATCAGTCTAAAATAACTTTAGTATGTTTTATAACTTAATATATACGATGAATGTCAATTAATTTAACCGTCAAATAAATAAAAAAATTATTAAGTATATCAATTTTATAATTTTTTAAAATTTTAAAACTATTTAATACTTAATTAAATAATTTTAAATAAACATATAATAAATTTTTAAAAAATATAAATAAATATCGATAAATTACATAACTATGAATTTAAATTTAAAATTTTATTTATTTAATTAATAATATATTTTGTCATTAATCAACGATTGACTTAATAAAATTTATCGTTTATGTTAAATTATTAAACAAAATAAATTATCTCAAAATTACTCATAGAGTCAACGAATCTCTAATATATATGATTCGTTCATTCTATGAATATGTCGGAGATATATACATATATGTTACAAATGACTCATTATTATAATTAGTGATAAATAAATAGATATCTTAAATATTTCAAAAATAACTTTGTAAATTGAACCATAATATATAATAGAATATGTAATTTACAAAATTGAGTATGAAATAGAGAATCATATAAATAAAATTACAATCGAGATACAACTAATTTATGACTAACATAAATTAACTCTAATCTTATCTAAATAGATAAGTTGTATATTGTAAACCTTAAACTTGAATTATTATACAAAGAAATTGCAGATACTATACAGTAAAAATTAAAACGTAGATATAATTAATCAAATTCTGTGATCAATTCTTCAGATGTTCTTTATTATTATTTTTTTTGAACCGACATTATTGTTCTAACATTAAGCTAAATAATTAGTAAATACTAACAGCTAATTAAATTTTGGTGACTAAACATTGTACCTAATTTGAAGATAACCCTTTTGAATCCTCAATAAATTTGATGACTGACACTTGAAGAAGCAAACACAATTCCCTCTGAAACAAAGTCATGATGAAATTCCAAAAGCCTCTCTTGAGTCTCTCATATTTTGTAATAGTCTTTCTCTTACTGAGTACACCAACTTCATCACAATCACCAGCTCCATCACCTTCATCATCAGCCCCAACAGACATAGTCAGAATCCTCAAAAAAGCAGGAGGATTCACCACACTAATCCGTCTCCTCCAAACAACACAAGTAGCAACACAAATCAATGCACAGCTCCTAAACTCAAACAATGGACTAACACTCTTTGCACCAAATGACAATTCCTTTTCTACCCTCAAACCTGGTTTCCTCAATTCCCTTAACGACCAACAAAAGAATGAACTCATTCAATTCCATGAACTACCAACTTTTGTTTCCATCTCAAATTTTGATACTTTAAGCAACCCGGTTCGAACACAGGCCGGCGATGATCCTACAAGGTTGGCATTGAACATAACAAGTTCCGGGAGTCAAGTGAATTTAACAACTGGTGTTGTTAATGCTACTGTTGGTGGTAGTGTTTATTCTGATCATCAACTTGCTATTTATCAAGTTGATAAGGTTCTTCTTCCGAGGGATTTCTTCGTTCCTAAGTCACCTCCACCAGCTCCTGCACCACAAAAGAGTAAGGAGGATTCTAAGAAAAAATCTACAGAGGGTCCTTCTTCTTCAGATGATAATGATCAATCTAATGCTATCACTTTGAAGGATAAAAATGGAATCATAATGTTGGTCATTGCATTTGCTTTAGTTTCTGCTGCAAATGTGTTTTCATTGTGACTCTTATGAGAGTTACAAACTCAGTATGCAGAATTCAGAAACTCTGTTAATTTTTGGTTCATTGTTGTTGAATTTCACATGAATGCTTTGCAGCACTTTTTAATGATTGTCATTTATTTTATTTCTTGAGGGTCAAGTCAAGTTTGTGGTGATAAATTGTATTCAATTTTGAAGATTTGTTTATTTTCTTTCTTCTTTATTAGTTGTCATTTTTTTTGTTGAAAAGGTAAAAAGCTCATAATCTTGTGTTTTGTTATAATGAGAAGTTTTGTGTACTATTGTAAGATGTAATTGATGAACTTGTAGTGGTCAAAGTAAATATTTCCAATAAGAAAAATAATGGACTCATCGTCAAAAAACTAAAATCTGTACGAGTTCACGACTGCATTATCATGGATTGTTGGACAGACACAAAACAACAAGTTGAAATATATGGAGGTTACAATTTTGTGTATAATAAATTGTTATAAATTCAAGTGATATTAGTGACTATTTTACAGTAGTTAATGAAGGATTTTAAAATGTCTCTTAAAGTTATAAGGTGAAACATATATTTATGTACAAGGTTGGCGATGTTGGCTTCAACTTACAAAGCATGGCAACATTGAAGTGCACTGTGAGTTTTATCTTGACATTTATAGCATGTTTGCTTTCATATTTACTAGAGTTGAGTTGCACGTCCAATGAACGCTACACACTTATAATCTAGTTTCATACTTTTCCAAACGCATCTTAACACCTTTTTGTTTTCAAAATGGAATACTCTATTACGGCACGTTTTGCTACCCTACAATGAGAAGTTTTCTAATTTTCAAGATTTAATTATATTGAAACGTAAGACAATATATATTATTATTAAAGTAAAAATATGTTAGATCGATCGATACAAACAGTCTAATATACAATTTGTTAGACATAAACTTCGTAAAGTCTATCATTAAACCAAAACTGACTAAAACCATCTAAACCAAAACTAATATATCAACCTAGAAAAACAAACCAAGACTCATTTGTCTATTTTTTTTCTTCTTTCAAATATATATAGCAATTAACTCCAAGAAAAAAACCAAAGATATCCTTTTTTCTATCAACAAAAAGCAAAGATATCCCAATTATTGTTTACTAGTTTGGGCTGCAAGCCCATTTGTCTATTTTTTATTTTATTTTTATATATATAACAAAATATATAGAGTCAAATTCCTTGAATCATTAAGACATGTGATTAAGAACAAATTTTGGGACAGCAATTGTCTCCCAAATGAAAATATAACATAAGTATTTATATGTTCTACTTTTTATGAGAGGTAAAAAATAAAAGTGGCTCCTAAGGTGAGGGCTCCTTTTTATATGTATACAGAGTGAGGAACTTATTTTAGACACCACCCAAAAATGAAGATGGAAAATTAAGGCTGATTTCAATCTAATTTTTTATTTTATTTTTTGTTTGCTGTCGTTAATGGTGATATTATTATATAAAGATACTACATACTATCATGGGAAAAGAGAAAGTGCAACCTCCTCAACTATATCAAAATCACTACCTGTGAGATCAGCTTCACTCCAATCACAAAATAACTTCTTTTCTTATCCCCTAATATAATAAATCAATTACATTCATCCATTACTACTATTGTATAAAACAATATGTTTGTGGAGAAACTTCAAACCCAAAATATAAAGAAAATTTGATTAAATATATACAATTGAATAACATAGTTTGGTCTATTGTGTTTAACAATAGAGCAACGCTTGATTAAATAATTAGAATTGCATAAACTTAAGTTTTATTAGATGATTCGATCAAGTAGATTTTAATATATCTTAAATTTTATATTGAAAAATTTGTAAGATGAGTAATATCATTTTTTTATAAATAATCTTTTAACCGTATAACACATGAATTTTTTTCAATAGTTCACTGCTCATCACATCAAAACTTCATACCCAAAATATTCATGTAACCAAAAGTGATGCCAATAAAAATAAGATAAAAGATCCTTATTCTCTCGAATGACAGATTATTCATACCACCAAAATCACAACTAGAGAACTATAACATTACACCTACCAATCATTTCCTAATCCTCAATATAAATCCATCCCCTCCTTACTCTCCAATTCACACATCCAACATACAACAAATTAGCAAAATATCAAATCATCAAAAACCAAACATGAAACAACAAATTCTATTTTCTTTCTCACTCTTTCTACTCACATTCTCCTCATTCTATTCTCCCATTAACACAGCATCAACAGCACCAGCATCATCCCCAAAACTTGCACCAGCACCAAAATCACCATCACCAACATCATCAAAACCATTAGTCCCAACATTACCAGACTCTGATTCCTCCACACCAGACGACATAACCAAAATCCTCAAAAAGGCGAAAACATTCGCCATCCTAACCCGTCTCTTAAAAACAACCGAAATCGTCGACAACTTAAACTCACAGCTCATAACAGCAAAATCCGGAGGACTAACAATCTTTGCACCCGATGACTCGGCTTTCTCTAATCTCAAACCCGGATTCCTCAACTCGCTAAACGAAAACAAAAAAATCGAACTTTTACAGTTCCACATTCTTCCACAGTTTGTGGACAGCAACAATTTCGATTCTTTAAGTAACCCAGTTGAAACAGTAGCTGGTAAAGACCCTTTGAAGCTTCCATTTAATGTTGAATCGCTTGGTAACAGTGTTAATATTTCAACTGGTGTTGTTAATGCTACTGTTACTGGTGTTGTGTATCAAGATAACAAGCTTGCAATTTATCGTTTGGATAAAGTTTTGCTTCCTTTGGATTTCTTTCCTTCTAAGGTACATGCTTCTGCTCCTGTTGCTGCAAAAGCACCTAAAGCTGATGATCATAAGGATAAGTCATCTTCTGCAGAAGATAATGAGGATGGTGAGACAACACAGGGTCAGAAAAAATCTGGAGCAGTGAGTTTCATTACAATTGAAGGAACAAGAACAATGTTGGTGTCACTTGGAGTAGCTTTTGTTGCTGTGGCAATGATTTGAAACAATTGAGCATATTTCTTTTGTTTTATTTTCTCTTTTGAACTTTGTTTTGGTCTGTTCTGATATTGGTGTGAACCATGTTTTTTCCTTGTAAAATTGTCTGAATGTTTGGTTTGAGTAATTTGATTTAATTTATATTTATGGATTAAAATAAAACAATCTCTATTGATCATGACAACTTACCACAATTAAGTTTTTGCATAAAGTAGACGGAGTATGCTTGTAAATCAGATTTTCAAGCCTTCACTGATTTTCAAAAAGGTTAGTTTAGACTTTAAAAACGTGCCAATAATAAGTAATAAGTATAACTCAAACCCAACATTTTCAAAGATAGATAAGACTTCATATTTGCAAAGTCTATTCCCATCCATATTAAACAAAGATTAAACTCATGATTAAATACTTAAATAACTCAAATATCTATCACTTATATCGTATCAATATTGATGGTTGGTTATATTGGATATATACTCATTCATCCCAAATGTAATTTTAATTTGGTATTTTAGGTGTATTTTTTTTAATAAAAAGACACAAAAAGTGATAACACATAAATAACATTAAGAAGATGGGATAAATTATCAAAGAATTAGAGAACCAGGGAATATTTTCAAAATATTTTGAATGAGCAGTGATGTATAACACCAAAATAATATTTTGCATTACGAAAATAATATTGAAAAACCTTGTGAAATGTATTAAATTGGAATAGGAATGGAACTCTCGGTCTCTAAGTTACAAATATTAAATATTTTGATCATTTTTTCAATGTCTAGTATTTGTAACTTAAGAGATTAAAGTAATTAATATTTGTAATTTAAAAAATGAAAATGTTTAATATTGATAATTTAAGGGATCAAAATAAAATGAAATAATAATTTAAATAATCAAAGTATTTTAACGTTTGAAACTTAAGAAATTAAAATAAAACATTAAAAATTTAGGACTAAATTAAAATTTGAAAATAACATAAAAGATCAAAAGTGTAATTTAACCATTTTCTTATAAAAAAAAGGCTAGAACCGGGGGGTCACTGTTACGTCTGTGTTCTTAAAAAAAAAAAAAATATAATAATAATAATAATAATAATAATAATAATAATAATAAAAATAATAACAACTAACCTCCCCCTTTCTCTTTCTTTCATTTCACTTCCTCCCCCTTTCTTCCTTCTCTCTCAGCAACCCATCCTCCCCCATTTTTCATTTTTTTTTCTTTTCTTCTCTTTCCTTCTTCTTCTTCTCACTTAAAGCCAAGCTAGTCTACTTAACTTTTAAACTCATAGGAAGGATATACAAGTGCTTGGGTGAAATTTTGGGTTAGGGTTTATCCTCTAAAGAAGGAGAAGGGTACCCATTGAGAGTTGTCGATTGAAACTCTTTGAGGTAAGTACACAACTCTAATCCTAGTATGAATTCATAGAAAAATATAGATTTGAGTAAAAATCTTATTTTTATGCTCAGAGTAGATTTAAATGATTTTTAGGGTTTCCTAGAGTTAGCTAAACTTTAGAATATTTTTCTAAAGTCTTGGAAATATTCTTGATGCTCAAATTTGTCCGCTGAGATCCTGCAGGCTAGTTTGAGAGTTGTTGGAGAGCAAAGTTAGACGATTCTCCATAACTGTGAGTTGACGACGGTCATCGTCATATATTTTTATACTGCTATTATTTTTATTTTACTTGTTTTCTATATTAAAGTTTATTGACAATTTTGGGAAACACAACCTTTGAATTTTATCTCAATTTCGTCAATTATTTAATTTAACGGTCTTTATTATATAATATGTTATTTGTTGGATTTACGTATGAGTTAAAGTATTTAAATATTTATTTGTTATACGATTGAATATATTTTTCATGAATTTCGATGAAATAATTTTAAATGCGTGTTTTGGGAAGTTGTTGTTATAACTATTAAATCGTCAACTGCGTTGGGTGCACCTAGTTACCACGTGTTGATTAGGGAAAGTTAACCGTTAGATGGAGCCGCCCCTACGAGAGAGGTCATCCGTAGGAGGAGAGGGCTATCAACGAGTTGTAAGCTTCCTAATTGATATGTGATGATGCGTTGCGGGATTGAGAGGAGAGGGCCATCCGTTAGATGGAGCCGCCCCTAAGGGAAAGGCCACCCTTAGGAGGAAAGGGCTATCAATGAGATAAAGCCGCCTCTTGATTCTAAAATTTTGTATTGTTACTTGTCTGATTTTTATGAGGATTTTTAAGGTTGTTTATTTGGATTTCGTTTCGTTATTCACTGGGTTTTAAATATTTTGTTAAGCGATTAAACAATTACTCGTGCCTTTTGTGTTTCCCTTCTAATTGATGGTGGTTGTTGTCTCCTCACTAAGTCTTTGTGACTTACCCCTTTATGTTGCTTATTTTTTTCAGATTCGCAAGCAGCTGAGTAGGAATCAATTATTTGATTCAAGTCTCAACATATTTCTTTTTTTTGGTAGGCCTCTTTGATCGAGGACCATTTTTGTAACAGTTGTTGAGTCTATGTAATTTGCAGCTATTTTGGAGTCTAGAAAGTCTATTTAGTTTTGGGAAGTGTATTAAACAATTTGATTATGTTATGTGAATTATTACTGGATTGAAAGCTGAACAGGGATTTCAAAATTTGGGAATGTTGAATTTACAGAGGAGACTCTGTCGAAATTTCGAATGAAATTATGTGTAATTTTTGAAATGGTTAGAGAACGATTTAGTTATGAAATTGTTAAGTTAATTGATAGGCTTGCCAGGCTAGGAGTATAGCTTGTGCGCCGGTCACGACATTTAAATTTCGGGTCGTGACAGTCACTCCTTGCACGCATTTTCCTTTCATAATAGTCCACAATTATGCATGTTTCTCTTGTAAAATGAATATAAAAAAAAATGTTTTGCCAAAGAAATAGTGCAGAAGATATCATTGGTGTCAATCATCCAAACTAGGTTGTTACCCTAGCTCTAACAATCCCCTGCAGCACCGAATATTATTAAAAAAAAAAAAATAATAAAAATACAAAAGAAGTAAGGGACAATAGTCAAATCTAAATACATCAAAAGAATCTAAAACTAAAAAGTTTAATTATATTCCTAAAAAACTCATCCGAAATATAAAGAGAAATAATATTTCACCAAACAAGTCTCCGCATGGAAATATCAAAATTAGTCAATAAACTGACGCAAGAGTTTTCCTGCCTAAAAAATGAGAACATTGAGACATCTTTTGGGAAGTGAGAAAAATACAATTTATTTCATTTATTTCAAAGTCTCCAAGGGACAAGTCGTGAGTTTTAGAAAACAACAGTCACTAAACTTGAATCATATTCTAACTAAAGGTTATGCCACCATTTCTCAAAAGATCTCAATTGTTAGTATGACACACTTTAGGTATACAAAAAGAGCATTGTGAATACCAAAAGGCATAGCGAGCCATCCGAGAGAAGCGGCGCTACGATCACATTATATATGACACATCTCTCACTTGAGGACTCCAATTAGACCTGTAAAACATACAAAAGGCTATAAGAAGACAAGTTAGTCATTAAAATTCCCCCAAGTCACAAACGAATGCATTGGACAAATGAGCAATCAAAGAAAAGATGTTGAGTAGTTTCAGCATCATAACCACAATGAGAATAAACAGACACATTAGTAAAACCATTTTTCCAAAGAATCTCATCAGTGGGCATTATTCCAAGATAAATTCTCCAAAGAAGAAAGGAACAAGACAAAGGAACACAATGATTACATATAAGCTTAGCCCAAGGAGTAGAAATTCCATAAGATCATAGAAAAGTGTATGCATCTTTGAAGCTTAAATCACCAGAAGTTGAAAGAGTCCAGACTAAGTGATCATAAGTCTCAAACATAGGAATAATAGTATTATCGACCTCGTCGAGCACAAGACTAGTTTAAAATACTAGATATAGTCCAAGTGTTGTTAACTATAAAATTCTTAATCTTAGTCTAAAGAAGAGGATGAATTTCAATATGAATGTCAAGTAAAACAGAAATCAGGTGATATAACCAAAAATGATTCAAAAAATTAATAATGTGGTCATCACCAAGTTGTCAAGAAACATTATCATTAATTAAAGAGAGATGAACATGAATATCCGACCAAATGAAGACAATATACAATACTTAATTTTGAGAATTATTATGAAGAGTTGTATTATGCATTAAATAAGACCATTGAGTACTCGAAGAAAAAAATCCCATAAAAGTTTCGACAGACCAACAATGTTATTGGCTTTTATGGAACGCAAACCCAAGTCTCCCTCTTCAATTGGTTGGCAAACATTTCTCCAAGCAATCATATAACATTTTTCAAAGAAATGTCCTCAGACCAACTAAAATTAACACAAAAAAAGTAATTGACACGAAAATTATATAAAAGTATTCCATGTATAATAGTGTTCACCCACTACATCATTCCCATTTTAAAGAAAATAGTTCATTTTCATACTAAGAGTTTGGTTTTAATACGATTACCAATAGACAAAAGGTGTATTTTCCGAATTTTATCTTTAAAAAAACAATTAAACACATTTAAATATGAAAGTTTTTTTTAATTTTTATTAGAATAAAAAAAATAAAGTTGATTTTAGAATGATTTCTAAACGAAAGCAACACGTGCATGCATCTCTATCTATCTCCTATATAATCACCCACCTAGATCAAATTGAGCTCTCACTCTGTTTTCCTACATTCACAAGCAAAAATAAATAAAAATAAAGTTGCTCCATGATTCAATCTCCAATGACGAGCCATCTTAATACCCTTACCAAAATAATGATATATACACTATATTCACATTGCACACATCCAATTGTTCTCACATCTTATGCATCCCTACACAACTAGCCCCCAAATATCAATTTTTCTCTTTCCAAAACATCCTTCAAAGTCTCCATCATATTCGACACAACACCACACAAATCTCCCAACCATATAACAAAATTAAGTTCACAAATCACAATTAAACAAACCATTCACCCACCAATCATTTTCCACAAATCTCAATATAAACCCCCTATCTCCAATTACACTCATCAACAAGTACAATTCCCATAACCCTCCACATTTTCCATATCCTAAAATGATTATTAAAAATCAAAACCAATCTCTCTTATGCATCTCACTAATTTCACTACAACTAATTTCCCTCACATTAGCAACCCTATCCCCTGCCACGTCACCAATTCAATCTCCCCCAAACCCACCCATTTCACCCCCAACAAAACCATTAATCCCCAAATTACCCCCATCACCAAATGACCACAATACCCATGAAAATCCAACGACAGACATAGCTCAAATCTTAAAAACAGCAAATTCATTCAACATTTTCCTCCGACTCATGAAAACAACACAATTGATCAACCAACTAAACTCACAACTCATAACCATAAAATCTGGTGGGTTAACAATTCTAGCACCAGAAGATTCCTCTTTCTCAGAACTCAAACCAGGGTTCCTCAACACACTCTCCAATGAACAAAAACTCGAACTTCTTCAATTCCACGTTATTACTGATTTTGTTTCAACCTCCAATTTCGATACTTTGACTAACCCTGTTAGAACACTTGCTGGAAACAAACCTGGAAAAGTTGAACTTAACGTGATTAGTTATGGTGGAAATGTGAACATTTCAACTGGACAAGTTAACACTACGATTAACGGAGTTGTATATAGTGATAAACATCTTGCTATTTATAAAGTTGGTAAAGTTCTTATTCCGTCCGAGTTTTTTGGTAAAAAGAAAAGTGTGGCGGCGCCATCTTTAGCCCCGGCGCCTGCGAAGGAGGATGCTAAGGCGCCGAAGGCTGATAAGGTGAAGCCGCCATCATCAAATGATTCTTCTGGATCGACGACGCAGGTTGTTCCTATTGAGAACTCTGGTGGTGTGAGAATTGACATGTGTGGAATGTGGGTGGCACTTGTTGGAATTGTTTATGTGGAGTTTCTTGCAACATAAACTACTCCAACATGAGTGAAATCAACAAAAATCACTTTTTATTCAAACTTATACTAAATATGCCAATAATGAACTAGCTACTATAATACTTTATTTTTTAATGTTTATTTTGTTTGAGGTAAATGTTTTGAGTGTTTATGACTGAACATTGAAAGTGAAAAATGAGGGAATCTTTGTATTTGTACAAGAATATATTATAATAAATAAACGAGATTGATGTTATATTTGTTTAAAATGCATAAGTTAATTGGGGTGAGCTAAATATAATTGAGCTGAAGCGGGAATTAAAACTAACTTACAAGCAACATGTGGTCAAAAACTCGGGTACTTATACAAGTGATAAGAGGAATATATAATGTGTGTGCATTTATGCATATTTAATTCGAATCTTTAATAATTAGCACAATCTATATGTTTTGAATAATTAAGTCTTAAATTTTAAGTGTTTTAGGCAAAATAAGAGGTAGTTTTAAGACCCTAATTAAATTTTGACTAAAATTAACTCATGTGACAAATTAAATACATTTGTTTTTTTTTTATTGATAAGATAAATTACTGCTTGCATAATTGAAAATTTTAAAGAGTGAATTTAAATTTTTAGCTCATATGTTCTTATTCATAAGATTATTAATAATATTTGACTTTTGTCATAACTCATATAATTGATCATGATTTG
>JBBPBR010000001.1:49249749-49263469 GCA_037974775.1 Cicer pinnatifidum | reverse complement strand
TGTATTAATGTAAATAAACACACTAATAGTGTACGATTAAACTAATTTTTTTTTGTTATAATTTTTTTTTATTCTTTAAGAAGAATACTAACATGTACTTAAATATATATATATATATATATATATTAATGATTTATATCGAAAAAATTGTCTTAAGATTGTATTTTCAACGCCTTAAAAATTTAAATATTATTTTTAATTTAAATATACAAAATATTCTTGCAAATAAAAGTCACTCTGTTTTAATCTATGTACAAATATTTTCTTTTAATTTAACCTTAAAATTTCAAAATATTTTTAATTTAATCCTTCATCTGATTTTGTCGCTGAAGTAGAAAGTATTCGATGACGTGGCTAAAAATTTGATGAGTCACCATTATTTACTACTCATCCTTTATTGATTATTTTTATTACTTATTAAAAACAAAAAACAAGATTATTTTTCTTTATCAAAAACCAATCTTCATCACAAAAAGAAACCGATGACAAATCGTCATCTTGCTTCCTCCCTTTCCCCACATCACCCCTACCCAACAAGGGCTCATATAAAAGCCAATATAGAAAAACCTAAAGCTTTGAAGCCGCTATCATAAGGAGACAAGATAGGATTTCAGATAGGACAAGTCCATAATCCGTGAAAATTCAATTATCGTATAAAATAAAAAAAAAAATTAAAAACCTCAAAATATAACTATATATTATCAACATTTATAAATTATTAAATATTCTATCATAATTTAATGGCATAATATAATGTTTTTATACATGCAGTTCATTTTGCATATATAAACTCCAATGAAAAATTTCTACTCAGGACTAAGAGCATATATTAGTATGACTTTTTTTTTTTAAAAAAAAAATAGTAAATATTAATAATGAATTCTATTAGAAGTCTTGTTATGACTCTTAACTATCTAAAATATAACACTTATATTACAGTGACATTATTCAGAAGCAAAATTTAAATTGAATGATGAAATCTTGTGTTGGATTGAAAGGAAAAACCAGATCGATATAATTAATTGAATCTTAAATGTTGAGCTACTATTACTGCAACAGCTATGGCGGCCACAAGACAGAAAGACGCCGCCATACCATTATGAGCTAAATAATCGCCATCTATAATCTCGATTCTACAATGCTTATAATTATATAATATAGCTATTTAAGATGTTTTTATACTATGTAAGTTCTAGTCTACGCAAAGATCTCAAATCGTTTAACAAGATATAATCAGAAGAGGAATTAAAATTAACGCAACCAAACTAAGCTACTTCGATAACAACGAGTCAACAACAAAGCAACCTGCAAATTCAATAGAACTTAACTTAAACAGAGACTAGTGAAATTAATTAAGCTTAGGAAAAACGCAGTTTCTAATTAGAGAAATGAAAACAAAGCGGTTTGGATTTGGACACAGATCAAGATCAACATCAAGATCCGAAACCTAAACTATCAGATTCGGATCCTCCAATCATACACCACCGCCAGATTTGTAACGATACAGCTTTCCGAACACGTGAAGCGCGGTGACAAAACCGATGAAGCAGAGGCTCATAACCAAAACAACCGTCGGCGATATCTTCAGCCCCGGAGCATCGTCCGTGTAGAATCTCAGCATGTTGTTGCCTCCACCGGAACTACCTCCGACACTGGCAGTGGTGTTTCCGGAGACGAGACGACGACGGCGCATGCCGGCGGTGGCGGCAGCAGAGCCGCGGGGAGCTACGACTCCTCCTGGTCTGGAGGCGGTGGTAGTAGCCGATTGAGACTGAGAAGCACCTCTGGCCATTTTTGGCGGTGAAGTAAAACTATAGGAATATGGAGTCTGATGAAATCGGAAAATGGAAGAAGTGAGAATAAAATAGGTGAAGAAGACTTAAGACAAGTAAAAGGACCACCATATTTACAACGCAAATACCGATACAAATTAGTCTCTTATTTCTTTCTTTTTTTAATCAAATTATAAATGTTCAATTTTTGTTTCATTTTTTTACTAAAAATATATAATCCGTTTCAATTCATTTAAAATAATAAAATACTTTACAAATAATATTAATTTAATTTTACTGAAATTGAGAAAGAAAAAAAATATATATACGAGAATAATTCACAACACTAAGTTTTAATAATATAAAATAAAATATTTATAAATATAATAAAATCAAACTGACTACAATAATAATACAATTATCTTAATTTCTATGTGAGGGTCAAATATAATATATTTTTTAAATTAATATATTAAATTTATTGAATCAAGGAAAAAATTCACAATAATTCTTAATTATATAAAATGCAAATTAAAGTAGCAATACTATAAATAAAATTTTTATTTAAAAATATAGAGTTTGATGATTCTTTAAAGAGTCTAATTCATTTATAATTAAATCTATAATAAATTAATTATAATTATTTATTTCAATGCAAACAATCAAACTATTTATAAAAATATATCATCTATTTATTTTACTTCTTAATCTTGTTAGATAAATGATTTGATGAAAATAGTCAAACTATAGTTGACGAGGTGTTGTAGAGAGTGCAGTATCAAAACAAGTTACATAATTTTATATCTACTCTAATGATAATAGTTATTGGGAATTTTTTTCCTGTATATCACCTTTAAAAAAAATACTAATTATATTAGTAAAATTCAATAAAATATATTAAATGAAAAAAAAATACATCAAATTATATATTTATATCGAACAATATTTGCGTAATTCACATTTGTATATACCAATATATCTCCATATCCAGTAACCTTGTACCCTCAAGAACAAAACCTGCACCAAACTGCAAAAACGTCTTATTCATTGCATACATATCGAATCATACATTTCATATTATAGTCACCACCCGCACCTACAAACCCCAACAGAAATTTCATATTATGGTCCACCACCACCACTACATTTACATACACTTACAGAAATGTCCACCATGTATTACATTACGTCAATATTAGAAATACAAACTCCCCGTTATCCGACAAAACACATGATTTTCTATAAAATTGTTTGTAACTCATTGCACAACTCTTGAGTTGGTTTATGTTGAAAATTATATGGAGACAAATGATACTAGTTCTAATTCACACGCAAACTATCAATGATTAGAGTTGCATACACGATCAATAATTGATAAAGACAGTGAATAACTTGATCAAAATGATAATCAACCAGAACAACCTCAAATCGTTCAAAGAGTTAAACGAGTTTGGTGACCACCTAGATGTGGGACTAGATCATTTAGGTGGACACTATAATTAAAATTTGATGTAATTTTCCCATTTAGTATATTTTGTTGAATTTTATTAATACAATTTATTTTTTATTAAATAATATGTATTAATTTAATATATTTTTTATTTGTTATAAAAAAAACAAAAACAAAAATAAATTTACGGTTAAATAGTTGCATTCACATAATGTGACCTTACAAATAAACATCCTTCATAATTCATATAGCAGTATCTTTGTTCTGTGACTTTTTTAAGGTCTAAAAAAAGAAAATATTTTGATATATTTATTTTGATTTTTTTTTTGAAAAAAAAGATATATGAGAACAAAATTCAATAATTAATTATATGCATCAAACTTTATTAATTTCATGTAAAAATAGAAAACACATTTTCTAATTTATTTTAACTATGATGATCGAATTAGGTTATGTACAACACTAAATAATTTATTTAGGGGTATCTTAGAATAATAATAGTATTTAATATGAATAGATTAGTTAGTAGTGTTTATTTATATTTAAGCCTAACACATATCACACATATATGCACTTGCTTTATTTATAATCGAATCAGGTTGTGTAAAACAACCTAGAAGTCAATAAGGTTCCAAATTTACAAAACACATTAGTTAATGGCTCTCAGTTCCGAATAACAAACATTTTGTAATTTTATGGTCACTCCTAGAAATATATGAAAAAGTAGCTGGAAAATGAACTAGGAGTTGTTGTGGGGTGGAAGATGAAGAGGTGGGCCATGAAAAGGGTCATGATAGTTGTTGAGTTTCATAATATGCTCCTCATCCTTCTCAAACCCAACACGATGAACTATTGCAAGTACCTACCCACACCAAAATCACTACCAAGCACATGAAGATATAGCATTCCAATGTTAAACCAATTCCTGCAACATTACCATCTTTTGTTGCTATTGATTGACTATTGTTTCTATCTCGTCTAAAAGTGAATAAGCACTAAGCAATAATCATATGATATTTAAAGAAAGTACTAGCAACTAGCACCGGATCAGATTATGATCCAATAAGCATGTGTTACATTTTACTGTATTTTTCTTATTGTAAACATATTCCTTACCAATATATACCATGGTACTTCAATAATTTTATTTTATTTTTAAAAAGTAAAGTAGAGATTGGAAGATTGATTATCGGTTGTAACAAAATCTATTCCCAAAAAATAATATAGATTTTTTTAAAAGAAGAAAAAATATATAGATTACAATTTTAAAGAGTAAAATGTAACAAACCAAAAGAAAATGTAAAATGTTGAAATTAATCTCTTATAACCTTTGAGAAAGCATAATATAAGAAGAGTTTAATGAGTATAGTAAAATAGTTCTATAATGTAATTCAATGCAGGAATGTCATCTTGTTTGTATAGTTTTTTTATAATAATTATCGTAAATTTTTTTATTGGAAGTTAATGTAAATTATTCACAAAAATAATACAAGTTAAGTAAGACAAATGCTATGGTGGTAGATCACTTTGACTTGTGGTCTCATGTCAATACTTAAAAGATATCTAAAATACTAACAACCATAAATGAAATTACTATGAAGTATAATTTAATGATTTTTTGAATAATTTTTAAAATTCCATTTATTTTGAACAGACATTAATCAAATAATTGCCTCTCGAAAAGATAAATAAAACTATAAAATTATATTTTCAAATAGTAATTTCAATCGCCATTATAGTTTTGAATAATTTTGAAGCATTACTTCTTAGTGAAATACTACCCACTTAAAACTTATCTCCTTAAAATAAAATATTAAACATATTGGCTAGTTAACTTACGATCTTTCTTGCTGGTTCTATGCTGTATGAATAAAACACGAATTATTATGAAAAAAATTATTTTTACTATTAGATGAATAAGTTCCGTCATTAATCAAGTGAAATAGGGTTTAACTTAATGATCAAATGGTGGGAAAAAATATTTATACGTGGTACAACGCTACTTTTCTTATTATGGTTATACACCATAGAAAATTTCATCTTTATACCTTTATTAATATGCAATTTTAATATGGAACAATAAATACATACAAAAGTAATAAAAAATAATTATTTATCAGAAGAAAAAAAAAGTTAAAATGATGAAAAATACATACTATTACACTATCATCACTTAATTATTTTGGCCCATCAAAATAATTAATAAAGCACCCCTACTGACTGAACTATATCCCCCAAGCTAAGCAAAATGTTGCTCTCCAAAAAATCTATACAATCTATACATGTGAACGATGTCATTTTAAGTTATTTGTGGCCATTTTAGAAAATGAAAATTCGTCGCTGTGTTGGACATCAATCTCAAGTTGATTCAGGCCTGAGCCCACAGAAACACAACTAGGCTTGTTGGGCTCTTGCTGATGATCATGGGCCAAGTGACCCATTTCCATTTCATGAAAATGAATTGAGCTAGAAGAAGTAGCACGGGCCTCAACCTTGTTGGAGGGTGAGGATGAATAGGCCTCGTAGGGATTATAGGTCTCAAAGTTGAGTCTTGTTGGAGATGTGGTGGGGTGATGGGCCGGGGACATGGAATGGGCCGGAGTTATGGATCTGGTTGACATTGGGCTTTGAAACCCCGATCCACGGTTCTGCTTTATGTGCTTCTTTGCGGTGTGGTGCCAATTCCTTAGAGCTGTGGCTACTCTTTCGTTGAATATGGTTGGCTTCATGGTTGAACCCATCTGATTTATTTAAATAAATAAATAAACATAAATATTTTAAATTATTGAAAATGAAAATAAAAATGAAGATATGAAATTACCTGTGTCACAAGAGCATAGAGAGGAAGAGTGACGTAGCTGCAAAGGATTTGAACAAAGACCCTGCCAAATTGTTGATTGCAATATAGTAATAAAATTAGATATTAATATTGACACGTGTACTTTTAATGCGAGTTGAAAGACAATGCAATGGGAATGTATGAGACTCACTCACCCCATGGATATTCTAATGACTACATCCTCTGTACGCGAATTGAAACAGCATGTCAACCCAAATTGAAGCTGGAATTAATAAAATTAAATTAAACAATTCAAAATATTGTTTCAATTTCATTATCAAATCAAATACTATATAGTATATTATAAGAATTTTAATGTGGAGGGCTTACCGCAGTCCATGAAAAGAAAGCAAGCTGGAAGGCATTCTGTTTCAATAATTGTGCATTAAAAAACATACATAAGAGATTTTATTTTATTTATATTTATTTTTTAAAAAATACATTGATGTTGGTGGTTTTGAAAAGTAGTACACATAATATGTACCTGAAAGAGCACAAAATTAATAAGGTGGAGAATAAGTCGAGGTTTGTTAAACCAGAATAGGTCATCCCCAGGTTGCACCACTGGCTCTCCCTTTACAACCATTCCTTGTTTTTGAATTCTAAGCCCCATTTGAGTTATTATCACTTGCAACTTTGTCCCAACTAATAGGACAATCTGATATTTTAAGACAAAAATATCATTATTTAACAACAATTACTATTTCATGTGACAATTAATTATATAAGCTATGGCATTACATGTACTTACAATCAAAGGTACAAATGGTAGCCACAGATAAGAGTGCCAGCCTGTTCATACGTAAATGATGCATGGAATTGTAAGTGTGTATATATATATACAAATAATAATAATCATCATTTTCATTGAAATGATTTGAGATTAATTATGAGATGTACTATTTTCTTACCATGAGTGTGGAACAAGAGGAACAACACTGTGATGAACCAGATTGGAGGACTAAAAAATAAAATAAAAAGATGGCAGTTAATTACACTTCATATATAATAATATATCAAACTTGTAATATTAAAAATATGGCACATCTTATATAGTTTTGCTAGTTGTGACAGTAAAAAAATCAAGAAAGGAAAAGGACACAAGGTAACCTGATTTCTACAACAACTTTGAAGTCTTCTTCCAAACATCTTTTGATATAATGTCTAAAGTCGAATTTTTGGTGACTTTGGGGAGCCAAATGTGCCTAAAATTATCAACACAATAAAGTTGAATTCCATTAAAGCAATTTCATAACAAACAAGTATTAGAATACATAAAAGGTGGTAAAATTTTAGTTTTAAACTGCAGTCTACAACTACAATTACAATTGCAGTCGCGTCAACCCTGCATTTTACCACAATATCAATGCTTGCAACATAACTAGAAGTGCGGCCACAAGCTTAATATATTACCATCATAAATCCATGCCTCAAGGTCAAGTAATCCACTTCAGGAACTGACCTTACAAATTGCCTAAAGAAACAAACCTGCAAAATTGCAATTAGGTTAAGCAAAGAAAATATTTCAGTAAATTGAAGATTGCCTAAAGCAAACAAACCTGTTCTCAATTGTTGTATTTTAAGTCTAGTAATTTTGTAAAATTCTGAAATTTAAGAGCTAAAAAATGTGTTTGACTTTGACTTATACACTTACAATCCAAATGAGGACAGGATTTTTTGTCCAGAAACTCAAGTGTCTTCTTCCAAATGAAGTCTCACTAGCAAATCTGAATCTTTCAGGATCTATCATATACAAACAATGCACCAATGAAATAAATGTCACTTCCCCTAACATAATACTATTAATATAATATTATGTATATAGATAATATTAATCAGCACTCTTTTTATGTTTGAGGATAAGACTAACCATGTGAAAATTGGTACTCAAGTGTCTTGGTTTCCTCTTCCCATCGTTTCCACCTTCTCATCTATTGAGTTGCAATATATTATTCATATACAAGTAATTAAAGAAACACCAAAATGTCTTTTATAATAATAATTGGGTTAAATTAAGTAATAAAAAATGTACTATAGAAATGAATGTGAATTTTACCTTTGCTCTGCCTAGAGCCAGAGTAAGTATGCAGTAAAGAACATGAAAAACAGCCAGCACAAAGATAAATATATGGAGTTGATGAATTCCCTCTGATGACACAAATGCTACTTTTCCCTGAACATTTTTTTTTATATATATATGATTAATTTGTTTCCTAACAAATATCATTGCTTGAATCAAAACAATCTAAACTTCTGGACTTTTTCATAAATTTAATTTTAATATACAATCGGTCAGAAAGTTTAGACACCATCAAACAATTACAATATATGTGGCTTTCAAGATAATGATCTAATAATTATAATTGATTTACCTGAGCGGCACATTTGTCGATTCCTCCGGCGGCCAAAATACGGCGCGAGTTTTTGTTTTGAGAAGCAAGCAACGCCACTAGTAATTTCCGGCCACCGGTCTCATGTTCTATAGGTTCGTTATCATCCGATTTCCTCTCTGCATTATTGGTACAAGGGTGCCATGTGGCTGCAACCTTTTCTGATATACATATTTTTGATATTAAACCTTCTCCTATAGTTAGGAGCAATGATATGAACCCCAATAACATAAGCTCTGCACCAACACAAACTAATTCAATATTATGTAAACTAATTCAATTACTTTTATAAGTTTTAATTGATGAATCAAACTCACACCTGATTTGATTTTTTCAAGTGACTCATACAAGGCACTTTTGTGCTTGTTCTTCAACCACTGCTCACATGCACCAATTAAACACATAGTACAAACAATAGTTAATTAACTAGTAAAAAATACACTAGCATATATATTTAAATGTACATATATTTATTTTTATGCATGTGTCCATATTATATATACCTTTCCTATGATGTGGAATATGTGTTCAATGATGATAGAAATAGAGAGTATAACAAAGCAAACAACGGCAACAGCCCAAGTAGGCGTTTCAGTTAAGCTTCTTCCTCCTGCCATGCTTAATTTGCTTCTTAATTACTTGAGTTACAAGTAATGTAAAACAACATATATATAATGCTTATTTTTTTGAGGCATAATAATAAATAATAAATAATAAATGGGTGACAACTTTTCTAATGGTGGATGTGAAGTTGAGATTAGGACAAATAAGGGGATTTCAATTGTTGTTTTTGTTTGTTAATGTTGAAAAACAAATCCAATTATTGAAGGATGTGTTTTTTCTTTAAGGAACATATATAGTTGTTGACTTTTGACTTTGACGCATAAACAAACGGTATATAGTTAAATTTTAAGTCGTGATCTAGTAACAAAAAATAAGATAATATTTTCCTTCAAATTATGTCTCACTTTTTGTCTTCTTAAGTTTACAAGTATACAATTATATATACTCACCTAGGTTGGTTTAATTTATCTGTTTTAATTTGGTGCTGTAATTTGTCTTTTCCTTTTGATATTTTATGAAATTAGAACGAGGGTTTAACTAAAAATTTAAAATGAGTGAACAGCCAAATTTCTCTTTATATTACAAAGTTAAATTAATTTATCTATTTTATGAATTAATAAATACATTGAATTGACAATGAGTAAACACTATTTTATAAAATATTAAATTATTCTCTCAAATTATCTAGCGACAGTCAGAACACTCACCTCGTCAAGTAGCTTTATTAGAGGTGTTGATATATCATATTAAGTGACACCGAAGTACATGAAACCTTAAACACAAGTTTTATCTAAGTTAATTACTTGTATTAATGTGTTTTGACCTCTTCATTAATGCTAATGGTTTTTATGATTTTGATGGCAAAAGTTTAATTCACACAAAAATTTAAATTTTTACACCTTATGAAACTTGTGTTTTTTGTTTCAGTGTTATATTTTGATAAAGAGAATATTTTAATTAATATTATATTATTTAAATAAATAATTTGATATTTCATAAATTTAAAGTTTTAAATTATAAAACACATCAAATTTAGAGAATTCAAAATTTTGGTTTATTTTTAAAAAAAAGGAGTGATCAACCCACCGATCGGGGGATGAGTTGCATCCTATTACATTTTTGTTGCTAATTGATTAAAAAAATTAAATTAACTCATACAACTCATTTTTATTTATGGTGAGCCAATCAAATTCATCTACTTTGTGAATGTTTGACATATTTGATTCTTATTAAATAGAATTAATTTTATTTTATGAATTAATTATAAGTTAAAATAATTTTTGTAATTAAAGTTCAATCATAATTTTCATATTAAAATTCGTTGTATAATTTACTTTTACATAAATATATTCAAACATAAATAAATTTATATTGATACCACTTTTAACTAATATCAATTTTACAAAATTAATTTATTTAAAATTAATTTTTGTCGCTAAAGAATCGAAAACACATCAAGTGATCAATACTTTAATTTATTTTTGAATAAAGCTTGAAATTTATCATTTTTCTTAACCAACCTATCATTTCATATTGTTAGTTATGAGCAATATTTTTTAATGATGGAAACTCAAGTCAATTATTATCTTGACTAAGTCCAACTTGCAAAAAATTATTATTCATACTTTATATTACTTAAAAAAGTTATTCAGCTTATGTATGAGTTGCAATAAACATAGTAATAATCGACGACAAATTCAAAACATAAAAAGGCTGATTTATTTGTCAAATGGGCCATCCAAATGTCAATCTGATAGAGTATATACCTCCTGTTTTTGATGTTGGACCCAAAATGGGAGCTGAATTATTTTTTAAATCAAAAAATAAAGATAAGGGGGCATTCCGAGAATTGAACTCGGGACCTCTCGCACCCTAAGCGAGAATCATACCACTAGACCAAATGCCCTACGCTTGTTGTAATAATTTCGGTATTCGTTACAACTGCATACTACGTATTAATGGTAGATAATTTAGACTAAGCTAAAACTGATTGTGCGTACTAATGGTAGTAATTCTTTAGACTAAACTTAAACCTTGTAAATTCCTACAAACTCAATTCGAATAGCATTTTCTTTTACTATTTATAAATGAGTTTTTTTCTTCATAATATTTGACATATAAAGTTACCGATTTTCTTTCTTTATTTCTCTAAAAAATATTATGAATATATTGATCTCACCTAATTTATATACATTTGAATATATTGCCAGCACACATCACAAATTATGGTGAGTATATAATATGACACATAATAAATACAGAGTTACCTATACATACTTTTACAAATTAAATATTGTATGTGTAGAGATACATACATTTACCAATTGAACGGATAAACATTATAGGCTATGAGTAATTTTTTTATGTAGTCATTGTCATTTCTACAATGAACAATTTAAATGAAGAAGATTATCAAGACACTTTTCGTGTGAAAAGATTAGTATCAATTATTAATCTTTAAGCAATTCACTGAATCTATAACAAAAAAATTTAAGTCTTTTAACTTTTCAAGTTGTCAATTAAGTGATGAAAATTCAATTTTATTATTTCAAAAAACATAATTCAATTCTCTTTAATAGTTGTAAAATAGTCATAAATATCATTTTAACTAACAACAATTTCTTCTATTCATTTTTATTTAAATAAAAAAAACTCTCAAGTTTAAAAGAATAAGAAGAGTAGGTCCGGTTTGATTAAGATAAGCTTATCACAATTAAGTGGTAATGAAAGCTCTTGAAACATATTTAAACCGCCAATCCAATTAAATATGTAATCTATAATTATGCTTGGCGAAAAAATGAGTACAATAATATCCTAAAGAGACATAATGGCTATAGGCACCTCTTTTTCTTTCTTTGGTTTGATGTTTGGTCTTTGATAAAAAGCACTTGTTTGTGGCTTTTGATACCCCAATTGCAGGTCAGAAATCATGGGGATACCCTTTGTCTCCTATGATGGACCCACTAGCTCTTTCTTTTTTTGGAACTAACCAAAACATTGCATTATGCATTTAGTCCTCATTAGACACTAACAGCTTCACCAATTCTTCATTCATTACATACAACAAAATACTATATTATCTTATGTTACTTTATTAAAGTTTTACGTAAACTACTAAAATTTATAGTCTAATATATATCATGCTCGAATAATACTTTTTTAAGTTTATTTTTAATTTATAGTGTCTAATAATATACATTCAATCCGATTTTTTTTTAAAAGTTTATTAAGTGAAAAATTCCTCGATTTACATGTCGTCGAAAAAATCTTTTAAATTTATTATTGAGATCTATTTTAATAAATATAAATAAATTATTATTATATTTTAATTGAGTATAGAGTCATAGTGTTAATCAATCATTAATTTTCTCAACTATCAAATTCTATGAAGAACCTTAGAAATGCTATTAAATTAGGTAAATTAAATCTTAGTTATAAAATTGTATTAAGAATCATGTGCTCTTGGCAATTACTTTAATAAATGTAATAAACATATAAAATCCATTCACTTAATTTAAAGAAATATACATATAATAAAACTTTGAGCATTGACAGAATCCTTTAGTGGACACTTGTGGCTTTTAGAGTAGTACAACTTGGTAGAGTATACAACTCTGTAATGCAAACCAATTTCGAGTAGATCCCTAGGTGTATATGCAATGTATTTTATCAATAAAAGGAAGAACAAGAATTTAAATTTAATTACATTGCTTTCAATTTTTCAGTAAGAAAAGATAGAAAAATATATTGTTGACTCAATGTTCAATTGCTTGACACTACCAACTTTCCTTACTCATCAATATTTATCAACTTATGTTTAGTATATTCTTCATTATTCGTATCTAGCTATGATTAAGTTACACACGTTTTCTTTCATTATTTTTGTTGATTACGACATTTGACATTGCAGTAACAAATTTTTATAAAGTATTTAAGAAGAATTAACAAAAGTTAAAAAGGCAAAGTAACCGTGCAAGCCAATATTTTAATTAATATTACTTTATAGAAAAACATCATATTATTACTCAAAAGTATTATTATTAGGGATCACGAAGTGTTTTGATTTTGATTATTTATGCACGAAGGGCCTTGACGTGCATTTCAAGAGACAAATGATGAAATTGAAAGGAAAAAAATGTTATACTTTAAAAGCCATTGAAAAGTGTTTTCTTAATTTATCTTTATCTATATGTGCCGGGAAAGCCAGAAAATGGATAAAGAAAACTAGCTAGCCAACCTCTTTCTCTCTTTAGGGGCCCAAATTTTTATCTTCACATTAATTATTGCATGAACTTTTGATAATTACTACTAGTGAATTTTACAAAACCTACAAATTACTCAAAACCTTTTATCATTATTTGACACTTTGTTAAGGAACCGTTCTAGCTAGCTTAAAGTTTTCCCTCAATTTATAATTTGCTAAGGTGTGAACCTCTACTAGTTATTTATCACACAAAATGTAATGTCAATATTGTTAATAATTAATATGAATCAAAAGATAAGAAGAGAAAGAGAGGGATAACAAAAAGAGGTTAGATTTCCATTAAAATGATAGAAGATGTGAATACAAGAATTACAAAGAGATTAAATAATAAAGCATAAATAGACTAAATTACTAACTTAGGAAAATAAAAGATTCAATTAACTATTATCTAACTAACAAATACTATAAATGGGAGTTGATATTTTTATTTGGTCTTTTGAC
>JBBPBR010000001.1:49225202-49249521 GCA_037974775.1 Cicer pinnatifidum | reverse complement strand
AAATGTATATATATATATATATATATATATATTATAAGATAAGTAAAATCAATTTTTTCAAAAAAAGAAAAAACAATTCGCTATTATTTTAATAAAAAATTAATATAAGATGGTACTTTAAATGATACTCCATCCCTAATAAAATATAACTAAAATTTGGCACACGTATAATAAAATAAAAGTATAATAAATAAATAATTGACTTTTTTTTCCATCGTATTTAATGACGGCATATTAAGACTATCCTTTTCACTCAATGTATGTCTTTTCAAAATTAAATGTCCATTTTTTTATGTAATTACTCCCTCCTATCTCAATATAAAAAACAAAAAAAGTTTTTAAGACATTGGATCCGGTGGTGTGAAAGAAAAGTGTAATGAGACGTGAGAGTATACATGTAAAGTAGTATAATAGTAGGTGGTTACAATCCTAATAACTAACAACATAATCACCATCACCATCCATCCATAAGTTGTGTGATGGGTTAAGGTTGTAATAAAAATTTGGTAGATGTTTTTTTTTGTTTTAATCAAATAAATGAATGAAACAGTCCTTGATGGTGGAGGGTCTTAATAAAGAAGGAAAAAGATAAAGCTAAGCACAAAGCAAAGGAGTAGTAATGTGGGTTCTCTACTGTTTTGCCTTGTCCCCCCACCCAACAATTAGGTTTCTATGCGGTCAAGGATCTTGCATTCATGCAATTCAGATAGCATGCATCCATCCATCACTATTTAAAAACATATAAATTTTTATATGTTATAATTTAAAATATCGAACTTAAATTTAAAAATTGAATTTTGATTCAACAATCATTAATATTTTAACTACAGAATTTTTTTAAACAAATTTATAAATATTTCTCTTATATGTCTACCCCTAAAATATATAAATACAATTATTAATCCTTTAAACTATCAAACTATATAAAGTCTATTAATTGTTTCTAAATTTTACTAAATCTGTTGAATTAATCTTCATTTAAAAATCGACAAAAAATAACCTTTGACGAATTAATTTTAGTTTAAAATAAATTAAATATAAAATTATTTATATTTAAATATATTTATATAAAAATAAGTTCAATATTATAGTCAATAACATTCAAAAATTATAAATCATAGTTTAATAGTAAAATAAATTTTGTAAACAAAATCAATTATAGTTAATATCATTCAAATAATTCAAAATTAATTTTATATACTAAATTTGATTTTAACCCTGTAAAAGTGGAGCCAACTATACACTAAGAAAACAAATTGAAAATATTTTACAATGTAATTGATCAGTGAATTTGGATGAGAGAAGATAAAATATTTTAAAAAAATGTATATTTAATTCAAATTTTAATGAGAGGGGAATAAAATATCTTTTATAGTTGTTTTTGTGTTTCCTCCCTTTGTCATTATATAATAATTAATATCTAATTTTTCTCTTGAGAAATTAGGAAAATCTTAACAACTTTAATGGCCGATTAAAGGACACTAAATTATACAAACACACTCTCTCTCTCTAACACTACTCCAAGTACAAAAAGCAGTAACAAATATATTTGATTTACTATGTTTTGGTAATACAGTTGTGTATGTTCTTCTCACTCACTCACTAGTTTGAATTTGTTGTTATTATTTGACACTCTCAAAATGTTCTCTCTCTGTTCATCCTTTTTTAGTGTCCCTCCAAACATGAATTCCTTTTTCATCATCATTTGATTTGACATCGTTTCCACATCATCTTTCTCTCCTTTCTTTCTTAAATTCACTTCATTACAACACACTCTCCTTCATCTTTATCTTCCTTTTTTGTTTTTTATTTTATATATTCTCTCTTTGGTTTGAACAACCTACCACAAAACTGAAAATTTGTTCATGGAAATTGATCTGAATGATTCTGTAACTGAGATTGAGAAGAAGAAAAAGAAAAAGAATGTATCTTGCAATGAGGGCTGTGACAAAAGTGTCTGTGTTTGCACTTTGTCTTCTTCTTCTTCTTCACCATCATGTTCAACATCTTCAAGTTCCTCTTCAGCTATTGTTTCTTCTTCTTATGTTGAACTATGGCATGCTTGTGCTGGTCCTCTTATTTCACTTCCAAACAAAGGGAATGTTGTTGTTTATTTCCCACAGGGTCATTTGGAACAAGTTTCATCTTTCTCTCCTTTTTCTTCATTGGAGATGCCAACCTATGATCTTCATCCACAAATCTTTTGTAGGGTTGTCAATGTTCAATTACTTGTGAGCACTTAAATTTAGTTAACTTTATTCTTTCATTGAATTTTTATCTTCTTAATTTACATATAGTTGTTGCACCATTTTTTATTGCATATTTTCATTTGTTTTGGTTTAATTGTTTTCTGAAAAATTTACATTAACAGGCTAATAAGGAGAATGATGAGGTTTACACACAGGTTACTTTGCTTCCTCAGGCAGAGGTTGGTATTACTTATTTTGTTAAGTTATTTCTTTTTTGATGCATTTTGGTTTGGATTTCTTCTAGGGAAATAAGCTTGTTTTGGATTCTTGTTGTTTTTTAGTTTTTTTTTTTTATACACAAATATAATTAATTAATTAACTTGTTCAATGTTCCAATCCAAACCACTGGGCTAATAAGCTAATCCTTCGTGGACGTTTTTTAGCTTCATTTATTTAATGAATTTTAAGGAAGGACACCATTAGCATGAAATGTTATACATGATGCAACAATTGTACTTTGCTCCTACCTCGTAAGGTAAATCTTTAAATTTTGTGTTGTCATCAGTTAGCAGGGATGTGTTTGGATGGCAAAGAGGCTGAAGAGTTGGAAGAGCATGAAGAGGGAAATGGAAAAACAATACCTACAAAGTCAGCCTCTCACATGTTTTGTAAGACACTCACTGCCTCTGATACAAGCACTCATGGAGGGTTTTCGGTTCCTCGTAGAGCTGCTGAAGACTGTTTTCCTCCTTTGGTATGATACCATCTTCTATTTTACACTAATATTGTCTATCTAACACTAACATTTCAGATTGAAAGTGTGCCCTACAGTGACACGTGATAACATTTGGTTAATAATATTGTTTTCAAATTATTATCGGTGTCAACGTGTCTGAGCATCGTGGTCATTGCTTGATAGGATATTAATTATTTTTCTGACGTGTAATTATTGGAAAGTATTTTGAAGGTGGTGGTGAATTCTGTTTATTTTCACTTCAGGATTATAACCAGCAAAGACCCTCTCAAGAGCTTGTTGCAAAAGACCTGCATGGCGTGGTGTGGAAATTTCGCCATATTTACAGAGGTAGATGAAACCGAAATACTGTGTTTGGTTTGGTTGGCTTCATATATTGACAAATGAATGAACCAGAAAGTCCATACTGTAATCTTTGTCAGGTCAGCCAAAGAGGCATCTTCTCACTACTGGCTGGAGTATTTTTGTTAGCCAAAAGAATCTTGTTTCTGGTGATGCAGTGCTCTTTCTAAGGTGTGTGTGTTTGTGTTGAACTGGAGCTTTTTGAATTGGCATTAATCTGTATATAATAGATTTTTCATATGCCGTTCCTTCAATTAATTTCATGCTCTATCCATAAAGTGTCAGTTAAGTGGTAAAATTTTGACCTTGTAACCTCGTGAGTTCAAATCATTTCGGAGACACTTGTAAAATAATCATTAGCATCACTTTAGTCGATTATAATTTCCCCTTTAAAGTAAGTCATGGTTGTATTCGGATACCGACTAGAGATTCTCTATACTAGTCTTTATGGTAGAGGAGTTTATCATGATAGTATCTTTCAGATACCTTACTGCTCACGAATCTTTCTGTAGGGGTGAAAATGGAGAGTTAAGATTGGGAATCAGAAGAGCTGCTCGACCGAGAGATGGTCTTCCTGAATCAATTGTTGGTAACAAGAGTTGTTATCCTAGTTTCCTTTCTTCTGTGGCTAATGCTATCTCTGCAAAAAGCATGTTTCATGTTTTCTACAGTCCAAGGTACTAGATTAATGGATATATATTTTTCTTGTTTTGCAAAATGTAGAAGTTCACAATCTAATTGTTAAATCTTTGATTTTCATTTGTGGTGGAAATTTTAGATGGAATATCAATTTGAAGTATGCCAGTAAGATATTAAGGTGGCTTAGACAAATAAAATAAATGAACATTCTATTTTAGTCTTACAGTCCATGATAGCGTACCTGTGTGTTTATAATAAATTATTCACTACTAAGTTAGTTTGAGTTTGATGTAATACAGAGCAAGTAATGCTGATTTTGTTGTGCCGTACCAAAAGTTCATTAAAAGCATAAGGAATCCAGTGACCATAGGGACAAGATTCAAAATGAAATTTGAAATAGATGAATCTCCAGAAAGAAGGTCAGCTACAACATTAGTTATAAATCTTTAGCCATTGCCTGCATTCAATAAACCGAAAAGAATCCGGTGACTAGGGAGTAATATAATAACTTTTTCATGTCTTGCAGGTATGGTGGTGGTATAGTGACTGGAATGAGTGATTTGGATCCCTATAAATGGCCCAAGTCAAAATGGAGATGCTTGATGGTACATTTTCTATTTTGTCTTTATACACAAATACTATGCAGTATGTTACAACATTGTTATACATTGAAGCATATGCTTTTTTGACATATTACATTGATAAATGCATGACCAAATGGTTATAACTTGGTCAATAAAAGCTAACTGTGATGTCCAACAGGTCAGATGGGATGAAGATATTGAGACTAAACATCAAGATAGAGTCTCTCCATGGGAGATTGATCCTTCTACTTCTCTCCGTCCGTTGAACATTCAATCTTCCCGAAGGCTGAAGAAACTGCGGACGGGTCTGCAAGCTGACTCACCCAGTCACCTTATCACTGGTATGAACCCAAATGCTGATATAACTAAATAGCTTTAATCACTTAACTTTATCTGTCCTAATTTTATCACTCTCTTTTCTTTATTTGATTTTTGGCTTCCGGATGGGAGTGGTGGCAGCAGAAGACAGAGGGTTTATGGACTTTGACGAGTCTGTAAGATCACCCAAGGTCTTGCAAGGTCAAGAAAAAACAGGTTTTATGTCACTATATTATGGATGTGACACAATAACTAAGCAGAAAGAATTTGATAACAATTCTCTAAGCCACACTAATCAATTTGATATCAATGCACTAAGCCATACTAATCTTGTATCAACTGGAGCAAGAAAGATTACTTCTGCCGAGTTTACGAGACTCCTCCCTTCTAGTTATGCAGGCTTCACAGAAACCAACAGGTTTTCGAGGGTCTTGCAAGGTCAAGAAATATGTCCATTGAGATCCCTGACAGGAAAGGTTGATCTAAACCTTAATGCTTGGGGTAAAACCAATGTCAGCTACACAAATTACAACTTGGATCAAACAACCAGACCTAACTTTCACTCTTTAGGACAACAAGTTATTCATAATGCCTATTTACCTTATGGTGATATACACAAAGCTTGTCAAGGTAGCAGCATGTTGTGTTCCAAACCAACCAATTTCCAGCTAGAGAATGTCCCATTTAGTACTTCTTCAGCTCAGAAGATAGGTACCATGAGAAATGAAGTTGGACTGTCGAGTCTCACAATCCCGAATGAGAAGAATTTGCAGGACAATATTTCAGGTGCTAATTCTCTAGGGGAAAAGATGAGGGTTTCAAATGATGAAAATTTCAAGGAGAAGAAGGTAAATTCTTGTAAACTATTTGGATTTTCCTTGTCCGGGGAAACCACATCGCAAAATCTACCAAACTCTGCTAAAAGAAGTTGCACAAAGGTGAGCGACAATAGCAACAGAGTTATACTGTGATATGCATTTTTCTCTTTCTTTGACAAATCAACCATATGTAATATACACTGAATGAAGGTTCACAAGCAAGGTAGCTTAGTTGGAAGAGCAATTGATCTCTCAAGATTGAGCAGCTACAATGATCTGATGAGTGAACTAGAGAGACTATTTGGCATGGAAGGTCTTCTAAGAGATCCTGCTAAGGAATGGAGAGTCCTCTACACTGACAGTGAAAATGACATTATGGTTGTTGGGGATGACCCATGGCAGTGAGTATTATTCTTCTTCTTAGCCTCATCATTTATATAAGGTTTAATTATTCATTTAGTCCATGCATATGTAGCAAACTTTGATTTTTAGTTAATGGTTTAACAGTTCATTTACATCATGCTCAACATATAAGTTAAACACACATTTGTTGAGACTAAAATCGAAGTTCACTATATCTGCAGGAACTAAATAAGTAAAAAAATCTTTAATTAAAAAAGCTGCTTTTGTTTGCACCTATTTGCAAATGGTATATACACCATATGTTTCAGCCGTTAAATCAGTATAAAATTTCCAATATATATCAAACTGATCACTATAGTTTATGCTGTACCGGTACACTAATTAAAAATAGCTGCACTTTAAATTAGATTGTCTGTCGTCACAATATCATGCATCCACCAGTCAATGTCAGCATTGTTGAATGAGGATCGGATGATTCATATTTTAATCATGAAAAATTAGATTTCAAAAATAACTCGGAATGTGAGTTGTTTGATCTTCATTCAATGGTTCTGACTAACTACCGCGTGATATTTCAAATTCTGGGAATACATTTACCACCTTAAGTGGCCACATATCAATATGGCCATCACTTTTCTGATCTCATATTGCTGAAACAGAACATGATACTTGTTCCATTGAATCCATTCTATCTTATGTAACATTATGGATGATATGATACAAACAAAACAAATACACTCTCCCTCTTGGCTGCAGTGAGTTCTGTGAAATGGTATCAAAAATTCATATTTATACACAAGAAGAAGTGGAGAAGATGACAATTGGGATGATGAATGATGATAACCAAAGCTGTTTAGAACAAACACCACTGATTATGGAAGCTTCAAAATCTTCCTCGGTGTGTCAACCAGATTCTTCTCCAACAGTAGTTAGAATCTAGTTGCTATGTTGGCACTGATTTTATGTAATATAAATCAATACTATTTGCATATTTATCGTATGATTGATTATTACTATCTTTGAGCTGTGTCAAAAAGTTTGCTGTCTTGAACTAGTTATAAGCCCAACAAGGGGAAAAAAATTCTTCAGAAGCTAAGGGGGAAAAAAGTGCTTTATAGTGGCACCATATTGATAAGTCACTATCGCTTAAAGTTGAATTATTCCTAATGTGAAAAAAAGTGTTAGTATTGTCAGCCAATAAAACCAAAGGATAGTAGCCCATGTAAATACAATTCAGATGTTATGAATTTGACATGTTGGAATGCAGATTTGAATTTTCAATACTTTTTGTTCTCTATATTTAGTGAAAGTTTCGCAGCTATATTTTTTAGAACCAAAATAGATTATTGTAATGAAAATGTCAATTTCTTTTGAAAAATGAGGATTACAACTCTAAAATAATTTTGAAGGTTTGAATAAAAAATTTAATCAAAATCTAGTATAATGTTAAGTTTGTCAAAACGTAAACGAAGTATATACTGTAACACGTGACACAAGGATTTGAATAGGAAAACATTTTAGTATTCTTTTTATTAAAATGAAATTTGTTATTTCAGCAAGTTTTAGACATAAGTTTTCAATCACATAAAGGGCTATGAAGATTTAATTACAAAATTGTAAACATCAACTTGAGACAATAACATTTGATAATTGCTTTGGACTGGACTCAGGATTTCATAGTCCAAGTTCAATAGAAAAACGAGTCACCTCGAATTGACTCAATCAAAACAATAATTGCACGAAAACTTATAGAAATTAGAGCATACTCCTCTTCATGAATGGATCTAAAGTCGTCATCCACAACGATAACTCCTATGCTCTCATTTTGAGCCATTTGATGGCAATACAATCATGATTACGACCACCAGATGACAATTATCATTTCATGGTTAGAAGGACATGTGTCCCATATTAGATGGTGATTTGAAAATCATGGATTCTGTCTTTGATGGTCATAACAGAAACCTTCTAGAAACTCTATAAGAATCCAATATATAATGAGAACATTTGAAGTCATAAAAATATATTGAAATTCTAACCCTAAAAATATTTCACCCTCTTATAAAAATTTACTTTGTCGTCATAGTGTGTACAAGTACTCCACTCCTAGCAAGAAATTAAGAACAACAGTCATCTTCCTTAATTGTCACATCACATTATATCTCAATTCTTTTTGTTTTATTTTAAAGGAGATGATAAATACCACCATAATTAACTTACACAACTGTGAGGTCCCGAGTTTAAATTCAAAATAAAACGTTTAACTGAACAATATCAACATTTATCAATTTAAAGACATCATCTAATGAATTTTAACCAATACAAATTTAAATGTAATTAAGTCCATAGTTTTTTTTTACTAAAAATCTACATATAGTTGTTGCACAAAATTGCGTCTAATAATGCTCAAATTAATGGCTAATTATATTTAGTTAATAGTTAATGAATTATCCAATATCGATTTTGCATCCATTAGCTTGTATATAGATCTGTCCCTGTTCACCGAATACCACATCCAACCCTGGTCGAGACTAGTTAAAATAAAGTTTAGAGGTTGCTTGAATTAAAATGAATAGTCTAGTGTTTCTATACAATATTTTGAAATATTAAATAGTTTACCAAAAGCATAAACTAGTAACTAATAATAAATCAACCAATACGCAATTCATTAAAATCGACTGCATTTCATTTCATCAATTTGAAGCTAATAGACTAACATCAATGCATCAATTTTGTGTCAAAGAAAGAGATATCGCATCAATTTCTCCTTTCTTTTCAACACATGGGGCGCAGATAGATACTCACATTTCCACAACATTGCGGCTCGAATATATATTACAACAATTTAACTAGCTGTTCGAGCTGTGTTCCAAAGAACGATAACACGGCGTGCAATAATACAACAACGGAGGAAATGTTGATCCTCATAAAATTTTGCTATCCAGGAAGCCACTCTAGTCCCTAAGTATGTTACAATATATTAGTAATCATATATATATTACAAAAGCGAGCGGCTACCTGGGTGGCATAAATAATAAAAACTATTTTTCATTTTACTATTGAATTCGCTATCAGCAGCAGAGCCAAAATTGCCGATATAATTTTAATGGGGATCAAACACTCCACCATGTCAGAGCGTTTGAACGATCCAAATGCCCATCGCAACAAAACCAACCAGCACTATCATGTGTCATTAGAACAACTCTGAAAATATCCGAGTATATAACTGAGGACACTTGCAGCCAACAACTTTCTTTCCCATTAGGGAAATAACACCATACAGAAACAGGATATTACCGGGGGGAAATTTTGCAGTGCTGCTCCAACAGAGACATTTCAGAACACAGCAACTTTCACTTCCTGAGAACCCAAAATGCTGCTCTAACTTTCTTCAGTTTCTAGGTACAAAATGCAGCAGTAAGGGCGTCTAAAGCTAATAGAGGTGTAATACCTTCTACTCCGAATCTGAATCAATAGAAAGATACAAGCGAGGCCTTACTGAACGTTTTTGGCGGGGAAATGAGAAAGGGCCGTCTGATCTTTTCCTACTTGCTTTGTCAGATCCGGCATCATTCATACCAAGAAGCAAAGAAGCTGCATGAGGAAAAATTAAATCAAGAACATTAGAGAAGGAGAAAAAAACAAAATCGCTTAAAGTCACTTAAATTAGAACATGAATATGGTCAGCATACACATGTTGTAAAATACATTCGCACATATTTTCTGTAATTAGGAGCTAATAGAAGAACCAAGCACGAGAAAGGAGATGGACCAAGAAAAATGCACGATCACAGTACAGCTAACCTCACCTTTCGGGTAGAGATTAGGCTCCACGTTTTCAAGGTGCACAAACTATTAACATCCTAAACAAATTGTAGCCATTTGGACATTTTATGACAGATCTCTATAAGATTTAATCAGTAAATCCTTCATTTTTCCCACCTCCCCCTATCGTTAAAATATTTGCTCATGTAAACAAGCAAAATACTTAACCCTAGCAAGCAAAAAACAGCATGCTTTTTTTACACAGAGAATAGCCAATAGCAAAGCAAGCAAAAGGATACAGATACAATCTGTATTAACAGTCGTTCTAAGAAAACCAATTTGGTATTCATTATATTGATCTGGAAAAAAATCTCCTAGTTAATGGGGATATTTTCAATCATCATGAAGTATATCTAGAGTTTAGTAAAGCACCATTTCCTTTCATGCAAGTGTTTTCAACTACTAAATGAAATTAGACAATGATATGGTGCAGAAAATTAACAGAATTACGCAAAGCATTTTCCCTAGTCCACAATCACTGTCTCACAATAGCCAAGCATCTATGCAAAGTTGAAACAAACTAAGTTAAGGATTAGAACATTTAACACCAGATATACGGTGTTGGATGAAAAGAAAATTAAATAGCCAGTTCCAAATCCTCCTTCTTCATAGCAAGCATAAAATAACTTGATATGGAGCTTGGAAAAATCCTAGTGATCACCCATGTAAAAGAATTGAGTATAAAGTCTTTCATTCACAAAGGCCTAATAACATGTTCATTAAAGAAATAGTAAAAGGCAGAAAAACAGGGATAGAGCAAACAGTTGTGTTTGAAACAAAAATATATTTCATTTTAAGAATTCCTGCAAATGTTAGCAACACACTCTCGTAACACACTTTCCAACACACTCTCTTTGATTGGTTAAAATTCACATATGTCCCACCAAATTATCTGGGTCCATATGAATTTGGTTGGACCCCATGTAAATTTTAACCAATCAAAGAGATCTTGTGCATCCAATAGGTGTGTTTGTGTCATCGGATGAACATTTATGTCATTTTCGTAGAGAGTGTGTTGGAAAATGTGATATTGGCAATATTCATAATATTTGGTTTCGTAGAATAAGTAATTGGTAGCCTCTGAACTTGAAAATGGGGAGAGGATACTAACCTCCATATGTGTGTGCTTGAAAATTTTAAAATACAAAGAGTGATAGTTCTAGAATCCTAATATGTTGTGGGGGTAAGTTAACAACTTGCGTTCACCAGCTAGCATTACTCTAGTTGATTGCCACTGCCACATAATGAAATTTACAGGAATAACTTGCACCAAAAAGAAAATGAGATTTCGATTCAGAAAGTAACAAACCAGTATCAGTTAAAGAATCTGGGGCATCTTCTCTGGATGTAATTTGTGGTCTGGAATTCAAACCATTTGGTGTGGAACCATCCCCATTACAGCCACCAGCCCCATCCCCAAGCCTAAGAGAGATCCAATCCTCTGTACAGACACCATTTGACACATCTGTGTGATCTCTTAATTCATGTTGTACAGATGAAACCGCTGGTCTAGTAGGGAGAAAAATCTGAAGTGAGGGATCCTCTCCACCAAATGCCAATGGATTGTCAACCAAGCCACCATTTAAATCAGTGTCAGACCGATCAATGGATGCATTTGGTATTAGAGCACTAGATCCCAGAGCAGTGTCTGGAACCAGCGTATAGCTATTCATTGATGAGGAACAATTAATATCACCATGGACCAATGCATCAGACACATCCACATCAGTACTGAATAGTTGAAATCCCGAGCTTGCTTGTGTTCCAGAATGCATCGGCCAGAGGGAGGGAATTCCAAAATTGTCTTCACTGGGATTATTAAAAGCTCCTAAGCATGGATTTCCACCAACATTATGATCTTCTGCATATGGATCGATAATTCCTGGTGGAGGAGGCACTGAGTAAACATCAACTGCATCACCAGTTTGATTATGTTCGCAACCAATTGGAGGAGACACTAATATATCATCGTCATCAGAATCACTAAGAACAATAACTTCTGCATTACCCATTGGAGCAGAAGTGTTAGGAACAGTATATCCATAATTTGACTCAACATTTGCATGACACACAGAATCCGTCTCAACCCCATTGGTAGTAGAATAATCCATATGCCCACCACCATCCTGATTTACGCTTGGATCATCACCATCCAATCCACTTCCAGTGCCACTGCTGCTCATTTGAATAACCACATGTTCATGATTTCCAAAATTCGCATTCAATCTATTATCAGAAGAGGTGTTTGTGTCCTTGGGTTTGCTGACTTCCCAAACTCCATTACAATTCTTCCTAATGCCAAGTCTTAAGCCAGTAGGACTGTCTGGAACGCCCTCCAGTTTGACCTTCAAAGTCTCCACTTTCTTGTCTTCTCCACTTGTAGAAACAGAGAGGGATCCATCAGGGCAGTGCCATTGAGCAAGATCCCCTAACTCACGATATTCACTTTCATTTTTAGCCTTGACACGCCAATAACCATCAGGCTTCACTTCCACCTCTGTAAACTCTTCTCCACAATTTTTCATCTGTGCCAGAAAGCCAATTTCAATAATAAATAGAGACCCAAACACAAGTGAGAAATGAAGGTCAAAGAGAGGAAAAATAACTACCATAGAAGTGATACGATTGAAATAAGGATCAATAATGATATTCTCCAATGCATAGTTTTTGAGACATATCGGGCATTGCCACTGCAGAAACAATTAATGCTTCATTTAACACTTTTAAAAAATCAAGAAGAAAAAAAAAAGAAAGGAATAAGATAAATCATGTACAGCTGAGGATCTTACCTTTCTTGAACGTTGGTTCATTTCCACAAAAACTTCAAGATCAAAACAACCCATGTGAACACACGGTTTAAATCTTCCTGCTATCTTCATTCTTGACCCACTCATCTACAAAATTTCACGTGTATTTAATTTACAAAGCTTTGACGACTGGTTTGTAAAACTTTCTGAAATACACTAAAAGAATCCATTACATAAAAGCCTTACTGGACAACGAAGGTTGATGCTAAAAGTATCTGAAACCACTTCTAGATCACTGTCACTACCAGCTTCATCAGCTGAATTTCCACCCCCAGCACGAAAACAGACTCGTGCAAGAGCAACTTCAAAACGCTCACCATCGGACTCTTTTGGAATCAAGCTCAGGATCTAGATACCAGAGGATAAATTATTTCATTTTATGGCACTGATGGAAGAAATTTTAAGTTCATTCAAAATATAGACGTTTTAAAAACTCAAGATTTGTTGAGTTTAATATACCAGCAAAACACATTTAAACAATATAGACCAAAAGGAACTAGGGACAAACAAAATTAAGATCCTAGCTTAAACATATAAAAATGCTAGGTAAAAAATAATAATAGTGTACAATATTATATTGGTTTATTTAAAAATGCCAAGACTTCAAAAAATAACTTTAGTATGACCAAAATGCAGTTTGATAAAAATATGCCAAAATAAAATCAAGAGAACTGAAATTAAAATAGTCAACAAATCCCCCTCCCCGAAGAAGAAGTCGCAACAACAATAAAGCATGTGGCCTTTAAAAAAAGTCTGGAATGGGCCAGACGAGATGACACAATTAATTAATGAATAAATTCAAAAATCACAAGATAGATTCACAAGTCAGCACGGATAGAGCATAACAAGTTCAAAATCGATAAACAAATTGACAAATCAAAGTTTTGAAGTGACCAAATATTGAAAAAAGATGGGACTGAGTTCCCTCATTGGAGTTGGATTCAGCTTTGGTAGCAAGGTCTCAACTCATCAAAGTTAAGTCTATTCCCCTTGTTGGCATCTTGGGATTATTGCAAAAACATGCAACAATGGGGTTGTTCAAGTTTTTTGGTTCTTGATTTCATTGATATCGTGAGCTATGGGGTTGAGGCCATGATTCTCAAAACACATGTTCCTCAAATTGAAATAGAAGGAGAATCACACAAGCATTCTTTGTTATATCAAATTTCGCATGAATCAGCCTCAGATGTCAGAAACTTCGGGCTGATATCACACAGATTGTCAACATCAAACGTGACTATTCCGGTAAGCCTGGATTAAATAAACCAACAGACATTCAAGTTGTTGTAGTTAAAAATTAAGAAAGACTGCAGTGTACCTGTTGCAAGCTGCGCCTTTTAACAATGCGAACTCCTAAACAGAAAATGCGAGCGTCACACCCCGTTAAGGAAATCTTATTAATTCCTTCTTTTGCGTATGGCGTGATCTATCAAAAGAGAAACAAAATAAGAAATTGCATGAAACCAATATAGAAAAAATTAGTATAATACTGCTAATATGATTAGACTAAAAATAGCACCTCGTCATAAATATCTACATTTAAAATACACAGTAAGTAAGACAACTGCAGAAAATTCTGAATAGTTATAATCATTAATGGCAATAAACTCACGATTGGACCATCGTCGCGGCCATTAGCCCCAAGCAATTGTGAACCAGGTCTATTAATTGCACGAACAGGAAAACCTATATGATGATAATCAAATAGAACAAACATTCAATACAAACACAACATTCTTGAATTCCAAAATATAATTGATATTTTACATGAAATTATGAGCTTTTAATTACATAATAATAATAATAATAATAATAATAATAATAATATTCAAACAAAACAAAATCTACAACAGGAATAACATACCATTGACTAGTAGGTCTGCATATTGTGGCCATTGCATCCTAAATGGAACTTTGTCGTTCAGAAGCATGCACCAAGCCTACATATGATATCATTTGGCAAACATCAATAAACTGCTTCAATAGATTAGTAGAAGGTTATGTGTCGTTACTTACACTGAGAAACTAAACCAACCTGAATATCAAATTCCGATTTTAATACTAATTCCTTGGTTGTTCTTGTAAATTGAAATGTTTTCTCAACACTCTGCATAGGGTTGGTTCTGAACCATTCAAACAGAAATATGGTCAATTCTTCTCTAATGTAGAAAGCCACTTCAAAAAATAGGTTTGCGAGAAAATTATCATTATGTTGATTTCTATAGTAAAATAATGTGTAGCCTAAAATACCCATGCTAATAGAGTGGTTGAAAGTAGTAGTAGTAAACAAGACACATGTGTCATATATGTTTGTGTCAAATCTGAAAATATTTAAGAAAACCTTCAGACAAGAAAAGAAAGACTCAGAAAGAGGAGCGAAAGAGTTCTATTTTTTAGGGGATAACTGTGTTCATACCTGAGAGTATTTTCACGTCAGAGAAACAAATTCAACAGTCAGACAATTTTAATTTACACAACATAAATATGAAATAACACACATCACCATCCCTTTAAATGGCACAAAAACCTAAATGTAGAATGTATATGGAAATTAACCAAGAGATATATACAACTACTAAAGCATGTGTATCTGCATCCACTATTGGAATTAGACATCTCTCCTTCACAAGATCACTTCCACTTACCACCCTAAATAAAATGGATAGTGGCCAAGCCTAAATGAACACGTCAGTCTATACCAATTAAGTTCAAGCTTAAGCAACAAAATATCTCATAGTGGCATATAAGATATGAAGAACATGCCAGTCACTAACATTTAAGTTCAAGCTTAAGCAACAAAATATCTCCTAGTGGCATATAAGATATGACACTAACAAGAAAACATCTTGCTTAGACAAATGAACACGGTTACACAACTATATCCAGCTTCAATAAAATCAACACATGGTACTCACCCATCAGTTGGAATATTAGTTGTAGTCAACTTCACCGGAAGTAAAAGGTGTTGCATTGAAACAGAAAACCTGTAATAAAGAGACAAGCATGTGGACTAAAGAAAATGAAAAATAATAAATGAGTAGGAAACTTCTTTCAATAAAAAGAAAAGAAAATAAGACTAAAAAACCATCTAATGCGACAAAACTTAGTTAGCATATATCAGGAAAACATAATCACATACATGTGAGAAAAATTAATAAAAATATTCAAAGCCTCACAGAGAACCATATTTACTAATTTGAATCTCTAGTTGTAACTTACACCAAGTGTGTTTGGGTGAGCATTTGTTATGTACTTCTGAATGAACTTGAATTTTAAATTTAGTTTCAAGTGAAGTGATCTACTTTATGATGTTTTTACTCTAAAAAAAGTTTGGTGCAAAACTTGCGGTGAAGGTTTTAACCTTAGTAAATACTACTTTTATCATTTCTAGTCAAACCACTAACAAATTAACAATAACCAAGCATTTGTATTTTTACAAAAATCCGGTGTGACGAGGCAAAATCAACTCTTAAACTCTTCATTCATGAAACCAAACACATACTAAGATATAACAATGCTATCATTATCATAATGCTATTTAACAAATCGCTGCATAAAAAATATCGGCACATTTGATTGTATTTTTTCTGAAGATACACTTCTATTAAAAGGTGTTTAAAAATAAAAATTATAAAATGTTTTTTTTTAAGAAAAAATAAAGAATTGTAAACAAAAGCTGACTTCACTCATAAGTTGGAAATAATAGCATCTAAAAAAAAGTTGTGTGGTGGAATCAATTACTTTATAAATTTTAATAATAGGTCACAAATGTAAAATTACAACTGAATTTTGTCAACCAACACAAGCCCTTAACAAGACAGAAACACAAATGGCTCTGGCAGTGAACATATGAAAATTCAACACAAGACTATGGCGAAAAAACTTTCAAACAATTGATTCACACCCCATATAAGCTGAAATAACAAGGGAACATGACATACGGGTCTGCACGACTGAGACGGCATATTTCACAATAAAATTTATCTGGAATTGGCGGGATTCCTTCAATGTCCACGGGTTTATCTGGAATAATAACGCAGTTGATATGCTGCGACACAGGGCATCTTGTATCTTCACACTGTAAACAATGCCATAGCTATCAAATATAAGCAGCCAGTGGAGTTCTTAATGAAAATTGCATGTCATCAAGGAAATAATCATTGAAATCATGAGAATGTAAGGAAGCATAAAAGTTTATAATCCATGAGGATAGCAGAAATATACTGAATAATACACCTTGATCAATAGATCTGTTTCTAATGAACTTCCACAGAGACAGCGAACCGTTGTATCTGATTGAAAGGAGTCATCAATTTCACCTTTAATTTTCACATTACTGCTGTCTGAGCCACCCTGCCCCTTTGATGCTAAATCAGTGGACCCAGATACCTGTAATTTTCTGGGAAAAAAGAAAACACAACATCATGAAGGAAAAACTATAAAATGAGGGCATTGTGGCATATATATATGTATATATATATATATATATAAGTATTGTCAACTTAAAGCAAACCTAAAAACAGATCACCAAATCATGAGTTAACAATGAACGTATGAACAAAAAAATTGGCCATTACATTAATCGTAAGCATGACAAAACTAGATGAAGAAAATGTCATCAACAGTGTTGTCTCTGAAACTGACCTATATGTTTCCTCCACTAATTTTACCACTTGTTCTTTTTCAACAGCATTCTTCTTAGCCCGTACTTTGGCAACTGGGAAAAAAGTAACAAGTTGCTTAGTTCACAGGAGAACAGGGAGGAACGTACGAAACTCAACTTCACATATTAAAATCACAAAATTTAATTAGAAGCATAAAAGCTAAATAATCCAAATTTCGTATTCAACAAAATTCTGCCATCATAGAAGTTGCCACCACTCCTAGACCAGTGTTTTGAAAGTTAAAATTAGCGGGTCCGCCACGCATTTCTGCCATGGTGCCACCACTGCTGCTATTTAACAACACTGATCTTTATTTCCGTGTGGCTGCATATAACAAAACACACGGACAAAAGAGCATGGGGCATGCAGCAGCCAACAAGATGGGACACATTTAAAATTGAAACCTTAAATTTTACATATATATTTTTTAAAAAGCAAAATATGAAATATATAACGAAAACAAGAGATACTCTAATACTCTAACCCATATACAAATAACAAACCTTAATACAGTTTGTCAATATTTTTTTCATTTAGGGTGTTTCTTATTTTAAGTTTTTAACTAAGAAGGTCTGCCATTAAGTGTGTGCAAATGAACACATTCATTGCATTCCCTAGAATTTCCATCTAACTTGAACTAAAGAAAATCAATACACATGCTACAATTTACAACTTCCAGTTATATATTCATAGAGAAATGAAACATTTGCAACATGTGTGTTTATGAATTCAAATAGTACATGTACTACCCATATATAGTCTAAAACTTTCAATATATAAGCTTACGGTTTTTCACACTAATCAAATAGAAACAAGAGCTACAAAATACAAGATAGAATGAAATGAGTGTTTAAGGTAGAGTCATGTATGTATCTGTCATATGAGATAATATAATCATACCTTGTTCATCTGAGAGAATAGATAATATCCTATCAACAAGATCCTACAGAAAATGGAGCATTGGCATCATTAAATCATTCTAAAACTCCATAGAAAAGAAAGCATGCCATGCAGTTAAGCAATTAATAAAATTAATAATGTATAGGCTAAACCCCATAATTATAACAGTCATGAAAGTCCATTACTTGGATTGACAATATCAATATTCTGCAAGAGTTAAAATTCGAAACTTGTATTGTTGTTTGCATGTAATCAAGTGTGAAGAGTGGTATAAATAAGTAACCTAAAAAATACCACGTACTCAGGCGATAAACACCATTCAATCATGCCAAAACTATCCCTCAAGTTTCAAAGAAAATATCTTAACATTGAAGTTGAATGATCAGTAATATTTATTATCTAACCTGCTTCTTTCCCTGCTTTGAAAGCCCTAACTGAGTAAGCACATCTTTGAGATCTTTTACACGGAAAAATGTCAATTTTTCCTACGTGAAAAGTCACTAGATCAGTAAAGTAGGATACCATACCATCAGGTTAATATATATCATAGCATAAAACCCCAAAAAGCAAAAAGAAAACAAAGTTTCACAACATGTAAACCAAACAAAATAAAAACCAAAAGTCCAACCAATGAACTATTATATTACCACTTACGACCAATATAAAAAACTGCTTATGTATTACAATGAGAAACTAAACTAACACAACTCATAAGAAATAGGTCAAACAAATAATCCATCAAGTTTGGCACCACACTCAAACAAGAAACCAAAAAAAAAAACTTTTGTCCCCAATCCCCAACAGCAGTTTACAAAAGTAATCTGCACTAAGCGGATGTGATTGCTCAATGCCATCAAAAAAAGATCCTTTAAGATACATTTCAGATTGATCATCACTTCATTTACAAGAAATTTTTTTTTTTAGAAAAAAAGAAGGTAATCACGAAAACAGTGTTGATCATAAAATTGAATAGCATACCTTACAACTAGAAACCAAATCCATTGTGTATAGAATCTTCAGCAATAACAAACAGCTCTAAGCATACTGCCACACCCAGTAACCGATCTATTCAAATCAAATCAAACGAAGCAAAAACTTAAACAATCAGTGAAATTTTCAACCTAGTTTAAAATTCAAAACAACAACAAAAAAATCACCAAAAAAATATAGAAATAGAATTTCAATTCTTAACTAAGTAGATGCTATCAAGGGTCAATGAAATGGAAAATTAACCGCAAATGATTAAAAAAAAAAACAAATAGAAACCATATTGTAACATGAAATGGAAAAAGATCAGTGAGAATTAGGGTTTGGTTTGGGATGGAAGCATACTTAAGCCGAGTCGGCACTCGTCTCTGTTATCGTTCGTTCACTAATGAGCGTTTCTTATTGACTCAAAAACCAAACCTCAACTTCAACTTTCGGACCTATCGCCGATTTATCCAATCCAGTTTTATAACGGTAACATGTCCGGGTTTTTTTTCAGTGCTTTCGTGTCTAAGGTCGAAGTCTATGGAACACAATATACTCTTTTTTCTTTTTTCTTTGTTTTTGGAGAGCACTCTCTTTGTTTGGGATTTTTGTTTATTCTAATTAGGGTATTTGACCTTATTAGGAGGTATTTTTGATATCTTCACAAGTTTTGATCTTTTTTATGGTTTATGAGACTAATTTTCGACTGGGTATTCGTAACAAAAAGTTGTTATTCTGGTTTTCAAAGTCTCGCAGACTAAACTATCTTCACTGGTTACTATGTCTACATATGAATATGTGTTCATATTTAAAAAGGTATTTCGTGTAACGTTTAATCGCAAGGATAGTTATGTCTTTTAGGTTATCATGAATATGTTGTTTTTACGATCGAAATGTGAATCATACTGTTAAAAATCATCAGACGCAACCATGTATGTGTTATCGAGATTTGCTAGCCGATTATGGCTATTACATAGATTCTAAATTTGGTAGATTTACTATATGTATAATCATTCAAGTAGCGCTAAAATCCAACAACAATAAAAAAACGTAAAGGTAGAAAAAGATGAAACAAAAGAGGAAATTTGATTGATAAATAAAATAAAGGTTTAATTGCAATTTTATTTCCTCTATTTGTATTGATACACGAAAATAAAAATCGACAATTTTGGTCTCTCTATCTAATTTTTGAACTAAAAAATGACGATTTTACATATTTTTTAATAACGTGACATACAATTATATAATATCGAACCATCTAGATGCACTAATTATTCATATGTTATTAATTAAATTAGAAATATGAAAATTTTTTATGAAGTTGAAATATAAGTTTTTACGGTATTTTATTATATAATTTTATGTATTTTAATCATTCTACATCGTCGTATCATATGTGGTATTATTTAAACTATATCACGTCATTATTTTTTAATTAAAAAAGTTAGAGTGGCGGATCAAAACTATCGACTTTTAAAATAGGGGACAAATTTTATGAATAAGTAAAAATAGGGGACTAAAACTGCAATTAAACCTAAAATAAAAGTAAAATACATTGGGAGTATATTGGGTGCGTTTGTTTGAGCTTAAATAAAAATTATGTTTGTTTTAAATAATTTAGAGATTATTTTTTAGATATTTTTTAAAAAAAAATTTTTAACTCAGTTTGTTTACTATTATAAAAATGATTTTTTTAAATGATTTTTAAATTGTTTATATACATTTTTATAAAAAATAATTTTTTTAAACTACAAATTTACCATAAAGGACATAAAAAATAATTTTCAAGAAAACATGTTTGTTTGAAAAAATATTTTTTAAATACATGATCTTTCTAAATATGCATGTGTCTCTACTTTCTTATGCATGTCTATCTCTCCCCTTCATTCTCTATCTATCATTTCTCTCACTCTCTACTATCTCGTGTATCTCTACCTCTCATTTTTATCCCAAGCAAATCAATTAATTTAGATCTTCCATTTCATAATTTTTGGATCCTCCTGAAAAATAAACATATAAATAAATCATCACGAAAATATGCAAATAATAGATTTTAGAAGTCCTATTTTAATCTTACAAATTGATCCCCTAATAAAAAAAAATACAAATTTAATAGTTAAAAAAATTGGAAAAATAAATTTTAATAGATTGTTTTAAATATTGTGATTTTATAACTTATTTAAATTTTTAGTATTTTTTTGTTAATTTATAATATTTAAAATTTAAAAGTATTTTAAATTAATTTGAAGAAAAAATACTATGTATTTAGTTCGCAATGATAATTTTATCATTAAAATATAATATATTATATTATATCACGATCATGTATCAAATACATGCCGAGATAAAACAATGGTACCATATTTGTTATTATATCTATATTAAATACATGATATAATAATGTTTATCGTCTTATTATTATATTTTCATTTAATTTTATATCATATCATGTCTCTATTTTAGCTTGTACATCAAAGAGACACTTAACATTTTACTGGGAAAATACGATGTTAAGCACACTTGTGTGGTTGCTTTATCCAATGTGATAATCCTTGAGTTTCCCATGAGAGTCAAACAATAAAGTCATTGATTCAATATATAATATAAAATTGATTTGTAAATTTAAACTAACAAATATTACATCAAGATAAAAAAAATGTTAAACCAAAACGATGTATTAAAACAACTCAGCACTCAAACAACAAAATATAAAAAATCAAAGAAAAAAAAAATTATTTAGACAAAGTTAAGAGAGATGCAGAAAGCTTAATATTGTACTATTTTCTTAATAGAATCGCAATGTTGAAGTTACTATTGTGAATGTTTTGTTAAATAATCATTATAATTGGATATTTACATAAAGCAAAAGAAGAAAAAGGACATAATGAGCAATTGAATTAAAAAAAAAAAGTTTATGTAGGATTTTCTTTTCCGGGACCAAATTATCCTTTAAATTATTGTCAAACATGTAGTTGTTGTCTTCGAAAGGATATTACACACTAGTTAAACATGTTGGTGAGAACGTGCAAAAGTTATCATTAAAAAACATATTTCCTAATATAAATTTAGATGGAGAGTAAGCTGTGCTGATTTCTCTTTTTTAGTAACTAAAAGTGTTTATATATTCTTTATTGTTGCATCAATTTATTAGAGTTAGCCGCTACCTACCCCTTTCTCGGTTCTTCCTTTTTCATTAAAAGATGTTGATTTAAGGTTAATGTTTTTTGTTTTAAATCACCAATTTAAATATTTTTTATTATCTTTTTATTTACATAAGTGATTTTTATATATTTTTTTTCGTGTCTTTTTGTGATTTTGATGTTTTAGCGTGGTATTGCATTTGTCCGACCATTACATTTTGTTTTTACGTCGTGTTGTAGTGTTATTTGATTCAGATTTTAGAGATTGACTTCAATCAAATGTAGATTCAATTGATAATTTTTGTATCGTCAATATTACAGCTATAAAGACATAAGCACTCTATATATTTCAATTATATCATCGGTAGATTTTATACTATTAAGTTATTAAGTTAGGTATTATGAATTTGTTGATATATTCAACATTTTTATTTTTGTGAATAAACCAGTATAGTTTAATTGAGTCTCAAAACTCATGAAGAAATTGATCCTGTATGTGACTATTAATTCAAATCAAAGTGATACCTACTTTAATAAAAATAAATAAATAAAATAAGTGGCTAATGAAGTGTATATTTAAGGATAAATCTTTCAATTTTATGAGATATTTCAATCAATTTTGACTAACTGGACCAATTTTATGAGGTAGAACATAATTAAGGTGAAATTGAAGTTGCTATATTACAATAAGAAGTGGTGCAAATGTGCAAAAATACTGAGAATAATGAACCATAGGAGCATTAATACAAGGAAAAAAAATCCACACAATCAACAAAATTAAAATTGAATACAGAATAAATTAATAAAGAGGATAATAATAATTCATACAACTAAGAAATATACATAAAATAGGGATCACAATAAGTCCACACACAAAGTAGTGAAATTTGTATGAAAAAAAAAAAAAACTAAGCTAAGCAGCTCTTGCAGCATGGTAGAGATCAAACAAGATATCATTAAGATCTCCATCATCAACTTTGACTTCCACAAAGTTAATTTGGGTACCCATTATTTCTTGATTTGCATGAATAATAATATTAACACCTCCTCTGCTTAGTGATCTTTGTTTCCTCATCATCATCATGGCTTTCCTCATGCGATCATGATCTGCAATCCTACACAAACCAACAACAAAAAAACACAAAGATAAGATATAATAATAATAATAATAATATTTATTAAAGAAAGAAAGTGAAAAGTGTGGTTAGTTATAGTTATTACTGATGAGAAAGAGGAAGAGGGTGAATGATCCCTGAAAGACAGAGAGGAAGACCATGAGTGGCAGAGATGTTTAACATAGACTGCATTATTTTTGGTTAATTTCTTCTATCTTCAATATTGTGTGTGTGTGTATGTGAAGGATACTTTTGTTGTGACGTCTCACTAGTCCTATCCACGAGCCATTTATGATAGATTTAATGTTGTACTGTATATTTCTAACACTTTCTTTCTACTTTTTCCTTCCATTTTTTACTTTCTTTGTCTTTTATCATTAACTTCTATGTCTCAATAAAATGTGGCTACAAATTTTGTGGTACATGTCATGTCAGTACTGGATTAGTAATTGTTTTTTGCAACTACTCTTTTGAGTTTATATTATTTCAATTTCTCAAAACAAATTCAGGATTTCATTATAAAATAAATAAAAACAAATGAGTTATTGGAATAAAATGTAAGGCTTCTCTCTCTCCATTTTCTTTGTGAACACTTTTTTTCTTGAGTGAACCATTTTCTTTTCTTTGAACTTGTCTCTTCATTTACCATTAATTGGTCGATATAATTGGTATATATCGACAATTTTTTTTAAATATGTATTCAATTAACCAAATTTCACTATATACTTATTTGTGTACGCATAAATTTAATTGGTCGATATAATTAGTCGATATAATTGGTGCATTATTAATGTGAGAAATGTATAGTAAAAGATTGCATTAAAAATCATACAAATAATATTAATTAAATAATATAATTATAAAAAAATACATTAAAAATTGAAATAAT
>JBBPBR010000001.1:49144778-49156449 GCA_037974775.1 Cicer pinnatifidum | reverse complement strand
TTAATTATTATTATATTAGATTATATTAATGATCGATCATAAAATTTTGTATTTATAAATTTAAGATACGTAACATATAATAATGTCACTATCAATATTTACATATAACTTATTACATGATTTAGAGTAGTTTATTTTAGTAACATAAAATAACTTGATCTCTCCTCTAGATCTCATATAAATGTTATATGATAGATGAAAAAGTTAATAACATAAATTAAATTAATTGATCACATGGTTTTCCTGACAAAAAATACTAATTAATTTAAGATTGAGATAGTGTATTTGATTGATCATTTATCCATCTATAGTGAGTTGATAAGATGATTAATTCCTTGCAGTGACATGACGCCTGATTTGTCGTTTAGCTGTTAGAAAAAAGTTGTATCTGTCATTTTTCTATAAACAATCACTATCCGGGACTCATTGTTTAATCAAACCTATAGAAAAGTTAACAGCCATCATTTCATCTCATAATTATTTAACCCCAATTTGAATGCATACATATGGAAGAGATCATGAACATGCAATCCACCCAAACTGTTCCCTGACCTAACATATCTTAGCTATGATTATGTTCAAATCCCTGTGTACTGATTTACTTCATCAATTTTAAAATAAGTGGCATTTAATATTTATATATATATATATATATATATATATATATTTAATAAAGATTAAAAGAAAAAAGTAATTATTTTTTATTGATATTTTATTAACATTAATATATAAGGTAGAATTATTATTTTAAAAATTATGTAAATCTTCATAATTAAAAGGTACAATTAAAAGAAGAAAACAATTAAAATTACTTCAAAAATAAAAATAATATTAATTTATAATAAATTTTTTTAAAATGAGATTCATAATAGAGTAAAATTAAAGGACAAGCATAATATTCTGCATGTGATCATATAGTAGTTAGCAATTCAACTAAATTAAAAATCATAGGGCTTTTATAGGTTTTATGTTTAACCCCGAGAAAAAGATAAAGTAGATCCTATTATATAAGTAATGTGATCTAAGAATACTATACTTTTTAATTTTTTTTTCCAAAATTAGTTTTTATGACCACTGATAGTTTTGAGGCAGGAATCTTGGAGTGGATAGCGGGAAAAACTATGTTCGCAAAATTAGTGGTTTATGTTTAATTTTACTATAGTATTTTTTGGAGTACTTGGGAAAATTAATTAGCAAACAATGATTAGTCCCACTATAAGATACTCTTGGACTAATTGGATCCTATGAAAATTTAGCCTTAGTTCCGCACCCCAAGTTGTTTTATGCATGATTTTTTTCTTAATTTTCTATTTGTGTGAAAAGAATCATGATAATTTCTCTCACTAATGAGTTTCAGCAGTCCCCTTTTTTATAGTTGTAATTTAAAAATATAGTTGTAATTTTATGACATGTTATCATATCTAAAAATATAGTTGTAATTTTATTTTTCATTTGAGTGTTAGTCCTTTTTCTTCAATGATAATTTAATATTTGGCTAAAATTATATAAAATTTGTCCAAATATATTTTCTATTCATAAAGTAATTTAAAAATTTACTGATTATTTAATTTATAATTATAAAATTTTACTAAAAATTGTTTTAACGAGGATTAAATTAAATCACTCTATAATAATATTTTAATAAAAAGTATAGAAGGATAATGCAAAGTACGGGGTCAGGGATGTATTGTGGGTGGGGTAAGACATGTCGGTTGACCGGTCAAATTGATATACTATTATGAGTCAAATGAAACAGAGAAGAACAAAAAAGTAAAGAAACTGATGACGATCTATCTACATCCCAAGGCACAACATACACGGTAATGTTGTTTGTATTGGCATTTCTGTTAAGAAAAGAACATAGCATTCCCACCTCTTTATTTCGCATAATATTTGATTTGTTCTTATATGGTTGTGGTTGATATCATCTTGATTTGTTAATTTTTATTAATCATTCAGCAATGTCGTGTCATTTGGACTCCGATCCCTATTTGTTTTTGTGGGATGTGATGTGATGTGATGATGGACGTACAGTTTTCCAAGAAATATCATAGAGGAAAAATAAAATTAAAGCGATTCATGTTGATGTTTGGATAATGGAATATTCAAAATTTCATCCATAGAGATTGTGTTTAACCGAATCAAATAGAACTGTACAACATATGAAAATTGATCTAAAAAAAATAACCCTAAACCCTAAATCTTAATTGAACGCAATTATATAATCTCATTTTTAAAAATTAAAAATTAAAATTTATGGAAAAATAAAAACTTATAGAAAGATTTTCAAATAAAATATTCACAAAAAAAAGACAACAAAATAAAATATATAAAAAAGAAAAGTAATAGTCTGATTCAAAACCCAAAATACAAGATTAAATATGAACTGGTTTTATCCAATTAAATATAAACTATTAGAAAATATGTTGAAACGTTGTCTTAAAAAATGTTAAATTATTTTGGTTTAGACAAAACAACACTCGTAGACTTTTATGTTAGGTTTAAATTTCGCATAAACTCTTAAGTTTTTTTTCATCCTCCAAATTAGATTTAAGTATATTTTCTTTAATAGAGTTGTCCTTTATGTTAAAGTTAATTTGCATTGTTGCTTTTTTTCCTTGTTTCTATTAAAAAATTGTATGAACTCGATAAATTCATCATGTGTTTATTAGTTTCTTCGAATTCTATTTTATTTTTCTTTTTCTTTATCTTTAAATTTAAATAATGCATGTGTTATTGTCATCTTTATTATCTTTTTCGTTATCTTATAATTTTCGTCCAACATCACTTTTTTTTCTCTCCACCACCGTTAATGTTCATTCACAAAATGAAACCAAAAACAAAAATAAATTAAAAATCCATATATAAAACAATGAACAAATTAAACCATGATAGTTAAACTCAAAAAAGTTATATAGTATTGCATAATTGTTCCAATAATTTTAGTTATTTCTATGACATTTTAACATGACAAAGACCTTTTTATATGGCATATCAACTATCATCTAAGACAAAGAAACTTCAACATTTTAATTATGTAACGTTTTTACCTTTGGTTTGCTTGGTGGTGAGTGTGAACGGTTAATCACATTAGTGTATGATAAGTTTGAAAACAAATTCGCGGGACAAGGAAACACTGAAAAAGACAGTAAGTGGCGAGGGTGCGCTAAAGCATGCTTCTCAAATACGAATATTTTATATTTTGTTTTATTTTATTCAACAACAACCATATGTTTTATTCTCTTTGAAATTGAAAATTGAAGTATGGTATAATAAAAATTAAGAATGGGGTTAGGAATACTTTGAAGTTTTGAAGGCCTTAGATCGGAAGGGATATATAGTTGGTCGGCGAGAGGTGGACCCATGAACATGACGCCAGATATTTGGTGAATACTCTGCTTTTTAGAATTTTGTTCTATATGAATTATTTGAATATGTAAATAAGATACTGTATAAATCCGTGAGATTGTGTGTGGTTGGATTCTAAAAACAAGAATAATATTAAATTAATTATAAATAGTATAATATATAATATTTGTGTTATTATTTCATCGAAAAATTATTTTTTAACTATGAATAAATTTAATTCTACATTACTAGTCTTTCATTTTACTTTCTTGTATGTTAATTGTACATGAGATGATTTATTTTTTAATAATATGTTATTTTTTATATTTAGTTATTTTATATTTAACATAATATTTATATTTATTTTGTTTTAAATATAAAAAAAATTAAAAACTAAAGAATTTACCTATTTTGAACTCGTAATATAAAAAATGAGGTTATAATACAACGTGTGTTAATTTTTCGAACTTTTATATCAAAACATTTTTAATTTTTTAATATTATTTTCTGTATATCTCTCTCTTACGACAATCACTATTATATTTAATACACAATACAATTTTTTTTTCTCTTTAAAATGTTTGATGTGTGTGTTTGTGCACATCATTTTTCTATTTTTTTAAGGAAGAAACATTTCACACTATGAAACAATCTACACCGTGCAGTATCGATTCGGTGGGACCCATAACTTCTCCTCCCTTCTCAAGCAAAGTATCTTCTCATATTCATAGGCATACCTATCACCACAGTCCAATTCCGCATGTTCCAATAGTAATTCAATAAAATAATTAATCACAATCATCACTACCTACCCAATTTCATGGTATTGGACAATAATGTTGTAATTATTTGAATACAACTTTCACCTATTTTTGTTTTGAATGCCTATCTATTCTCCTCCCTTCTCAAGCAAGGAACGAATCAAGAGAAAGCACGTACGTCATGTTTCATGTTTGGTAAAGAAATTATGCATGACTGAATAGTTGCATTATTCATCATGATCCATAACAAAATGGTGTTGTCCGTTTTTCATTATTAGGCCACGTTCACTTATATGAATTGCTTGTATATTAATGTTGCCAACTTGGTGTTGCCATTGTTTTATTTGGTCGATATTTCTACCAATTGTTTTTTATATAAGTTAAATTATGTGTCGGATGATTAATATTTGTGATATAACATTATTATCAAGTCATATATTAACACAATTAAATTAAAATAATTTTATTAAAATATGATATAAATATAATATTATATAAAATATAATAAATATGATATTTTGTTTTTTTTATAAAATATTAAAATATTTTTATATTTATATTAAATTTTATGTTCCAATAATATTACTCTTAAATCAACGTCAATTTAATAAAATTATTCCGGTAAGTTACATGGATTATAAAATCATCTTACCACAGTTGCTTGTATACTTGCAAAATAACGGGAAAAAATCTAAGAGTATTTTCTTAGAAGTTTTTTTTATAATCCTTAACATAAAATATATTTTTTATGATTATAATAAATTTTAAGAAAATTATAAATTTAATAAAATCATGATTAGTTAAATTAAGAAACATACAAAATATACTAAATTTTATAACAAATAATAATTTGCACTTAGCTTTATGGTACAGTAAAATGTTGATATTAAATTAAGAGATAAATATTTTGTAAATAGTTCAAGTCTCTATAATTTTGGCATTTCGATTTGCAACAAAGATGTAAGTACATTGCATTATGCACGAATACGCTTTTGGTCATAGAGAATTATAATATATATTGTTGATAGGAAACAAAAAATGACAATATGGTCTTAGCAAAATGGATATATAGTATACTGCGTTGGTCCAAGTTGTTTCCATCATTGATACGCCAGTTCAAAATTTGTGAGCCAATATTATGCATGAGTATGTTGTCCATTTAGCAAATATTTTATCAACAGGAATTTAACAATGATATAGGAATACTGAGTGCGTGGAAAACATACACGTATTTGTATTATATTGTTTTCAAAATCTTCATTCCAAATATTTAATTCTGCACTTTGGCTGTCGTGACATTTTCTAACATATATAATATGTACTATAGCAGCCAGCAGACTAAAATTGAATAAAAAAAGGCAGCAGATTCATTTTCCAAAACTAAAAAATAGTAATAATCAAAATAATAATAATAATTGTCATGAAATGTAAAAAAAATTACCTGTCAGCACATTACAATTATTCATAAATATGAGTTTAAATATAACTATAATAACATATCTAATAATCTAATGGAAAAAATTAACTTACCGTATAAAAACTTTCTATATTAATTAACAATATATATATTATAAATTAAATTCTAAAAAAATGTAATGATCAATTTCTTTAAAGATATGGTTTTTTGTATAAGGATATATACTTGAATTTGTAGCATATAATAAATAGAATGCTAGAAAATAACAAATATTTTTTAAAATCATAATATTCTATCTTGTAAAATTCTACTATATGTCACCAATCCAAATATATCATAAACCCCAAAGTATATAGTTCAAGAGTCAGACCAACTGGGGACACTACTTGTTGGGTCTTAATTCTTGAAAGATTTTGATAACTTTTTTTTTCTCCATCTTCATTGTCTTTCAAATTGATGAATTCAAATGTACATCGCTATGTCCATAATATATATGAATTGACTAATATAAAGATCAACTTGTTGTACTAAAGGAGTGTTTGGGATGCCATGAGCATTCAAAATCTCAAATTGAAGAAGACAAAATGAATGTTCATCATAAGCATCCATGTTTTTTTAGTTATTATGGGCATAGCGATGGTTAGGCTTGGGCCAGCTTTTAACTATGGAATATTATTAGGGCCTTTCCGCTATGGAATGTTATTAGGGCCTTTCTATTTTAGGGGTTTTGTACCACGCACCTCCCAATTTTACCTGCCACCCTCCTTTTTTTTTAAAGACTATTTTATTCCTCTGTAAATTTGTATAAAAGCATAAAGAAATTACCATTCTAATTTCACACCCCACATTCGAAAATTATAAAAAAAAAAAAAAAAAAATTATGATTCGGAAATTTTCAAGTTTCGAAATAAGATTTCAGTAAGTTATTCGAAACTTTTGTAAATTTAAAACATTCGAAATGCAAATTTTCGAAAATTTGGATAAACACCAAACCTTTGAAATGTACATAATTCGAAACTTTTGATGCATTTCAAACTTTCGAAATGAAAATAAGCTTCGAAACTTTGGCCTTTAATGAAAGTTTCGAAATATATATAGTGGAATCTTTAAAACTTTCGAATAATTACATTTCGAAGATTTCCAAAAAAATCCAAAGTTTCGAATTTTTTTTTTTTAAATTCAAAATTTATGTTATAAGAAAATGTTTTGAAGAAAAATTAAAATATTATTTTTAATTAAAATTTTTACTATTTTTGAAATTAGGTATGAGTAGAGTTGATGTTTCTGCTTCAAAAATTGTTATAGATTCTATAGAAAAATTCATTGATCAGGTATTATTATTACTACTGATGACTCATCACCGATTAAATTTTTATTATAGCGATATAGTTAATGTTTTATTTGAAACGTATTTTGTAGGTATTTTCCTCTCGAGAAGTTGTATTTGAATGGGAAAAAACCATTGGAAGACAAAATGGAATTTTAATTGTTACCATTCGATCTGATAAAGCAACCGGAATTAGGGGAAGAAAAGACAAATTAATTTTGGGATGCGAAAAAGGTGGAAGATATAAATCAGAATCAAATTCATCATTAATTTGCTCTCATAAGGAAAATTGCTCATTTACTCTCAGATGTATACCAGTAAGTGTCGGTGAAGGATGGAAAATTAGTGTTCGTTGTGGGACACACAATCATGATTTACTTGATACTCTAGTTGGTCATTCTTATTTGGGGCGTTTAAACGAAGAAGAGAGGAAATTTGTCAATGACATGACAAAGTATAAGCTTGCACCCAAATTCATTCTAAATGCTTTGGAAGTGAGAAATGAAACCAATGTCACTATTCCCAGTCAAATATATAAAGCAAGGAGTACTTATCGATCATCATTGAGAGGTTCGTACACAGAAATGCAGCATCTGTTGAAGTTAATACAACAAGAATATTATGTGCATTGGACAAGAAGACGGGAAAATTCGGATATTTTGAGAGATATTTTTTAGACGCATCCTGATTGTATAAAGTTGTTAAACATATTTCATTTTGTTTTGATATGTGATAGCACATACAAAACAAATAGATATCGGTTATCATTACTTAAAATTGTCGGTGTCACATCTACTAGTTTGACATTTTCAGTTGGGTTTGCTTATTTGGAACAAGAGCGACAAGATAACTTCATTTGAGCATTTGAAAAGGTACGAAAGTTGTTCAAATCTGAGTCTTTGATTTCTAAAGTTATTGTGACTGATAGAGATTTTGCCATGATGAATGCGATTAGTATTGTGTTTCCTACTTCAATATATTTGCTATGTCATTTTCATATTGAAAAAAATGTTGGGGCAAAATGCAAACAATATGTGAAAAAGGATAGACAAGAAGAAGTAACGGATTTATGGAAAAAGATTGTATATTCGACTAGTGTAGAGGAGTATGATCATCACTTGCAACACTTTGAGCTATTGTGTGCCGATATTATTCTTTTTGTTGATTATGTGAAAGATTCATGGTTAACACCTTATAAAGAAAGGTTTGAACCAATAGAGTGATGCATTTGGGGAACACAACATCTAACAGGTATTTTTAAAATATGATTTGTGTTGTTTTAGAAAACATGATTTACTAGTTTATGTGATTTGTTTTAATTTGTGTTATTTAATTTATTTGTAGAGTTGAGTCTGCTCATTGGAGATTGAAAAACATGCTTCAAACTAGTTTTGGTGATTTGTGTAAAAGTTGGGATGCTGTGAATATGATGTTGAAGAACCAAATATGTATCATTCAATCTTCTTTTCAGAAAACCATCAAGGACGTTGAGCACGAGTATAATTCACAATTTTTTCAAAGTCTACATCACTGTGTATCAAGAAAATGTATTAAAAAAATTGACAAACTGTTGCAAAGGGTGAAGATTGTAGGTACTGACAAAACAGAATGTGGTTGCTCAATTAGAACAACTCATGGATTATCATGTGCTTGTGAGTTGGCAAAGTTGCAGATATCTGGTAATGTTATCCCTTTAGATAGCATTCATGTTTTTTTGGAAAAAGTTAAACATTGAGCATGAATTAGAGGATGAAGAATCTTTATCAGATTATGACTTTTCTGAAGAGTTGGAAGCAATGAAAGCGTACATGAAGAAACACGATATTATAAGTCAAAAGATATTCAGGGCAAAGGTGCGTGAAGTTGTATTTTCACATACCACATCAATACTTGCACCACCAAAGAAAGTGAGAACCAAAGGAGCTGGTAAAAAGAAGAAAAAAAATTGATACTCCTCGTGATCCTTCATATTGGGAGTATGTTGATGCCTCTCAAAAATCTGCAAAGGCAAGACAACCATCTCAATCATCTCAACATTCTGCAAGGCAACCATCTCAATCATCTCAGCATTTTACAAGACAATCATTTAAGACACAATTTCCTACTTATATACATATGTATATTGAAGAGATAGTAGATGTTGTGGCTGATGAAAATTGTGTGTTTCGTGCAATTGCAACATTGCTAGGTTGGACCGAAGAATCTTGGGCTTTAGTTCGATCACAACTGGATAAAGAGATTGGTCTACATAAAGATGTTTATTCCAATGTTTTTGATGACAATGTTGAATCAGTGCGCAACTCATTGAAAATATCAAAATTGGGTGCTCAAGAAAAAGATAACTGGATGTCTTTACGTGACTTGGGTTACATGATAACAACACTATATAATGTCATATTGGTGTCGTTGTCTCGTAATCTGAATATGACATTTTTCCCTCTAAACAAATCACCATCGAAAAAGACTTATGTTCACTCTTTACTAGCAATTGGATTTGTTAACGAAAATCATTGGGTACAGGTAAAATTAATGCTTAGTGTTGTTTATCAAATTAATGTTAAAAAATTTATTATTAGGATAAATTAATTTTTAACCTTTTTTTATTCAGATCAAATTGAAGTCTGATTGTCTTTTGCCACCTACGTCGCAAAAATGGAAAGACTTTTGTAGTGACACTGCAAAGACCTAGGAAGTAGCTTATGCAGCAAGTATGAAGCATTGGGAACACATTGATCCATCATTTATCAGATCATCTTGTATTTCATTAAATAAAGATTAGAATATCTTGTTTTATCACTTTCAATATCTTTTATTATGAATTAACTTAAAATAAATGCAGATTAACATAACACATAACACAATATATCTCAAATCACTGAACATAACACATAATCACAAAAAATATCTCAAATTACAGTACATAACACATAACACAAAATATCTCAAATTACAGTACATAACACATAACACAAAATATCTCAAATTACTAATCATCGTACAAAAGACTTAACTCACTTAAAATCTCATGAACTTCACTAAATGGAGCTACCAAATTAATGGCTCTACGTACAAGTTCAACTGCTCTACGATCTCGGTCAGAAGATGATGGTCCAGTATGTGCAGCAAATGATGTACTCGCATGTGCAGCAGATGATGGATGATTAGAGGATGTACCCGCATGTGCAGCAGATGATGTACCCGCATGTGCAGTAGACTGAGGAATGATCAGAGGATATGAAACAATCATGTATCATGCATAATAGTCTAGAGTGACCTCTCCAGGAAAACTCGTAACATTATAGCCTTCGAAACACCGATGTAGATGATTTCATAGTAGTCTGCCACACCCAATCTATACTGTTCGACCTCGGAGGAACATCACGCAGAATACACTGAATACAACCAAATTGTCGAAGACATCGCTCCGGCAAATATGGGACTGAGACTCCACCACATCAAAGATAACCAGAGAACATCGAAATGGATTCAAACGGATGATTAGCTCGATCATCATCATATGGTGTAAACACTACATCCTCGAGCATCAAAGCATCAAGTCTCTGACAATAGGTCACTAATCCACCTTCAACAACATGTTTTGCAGTCCACCTACATGCTCTTGGAAGACGTGCAAGAACCGTACCTCTATCGCCCCACTTACAGATCCTAGGGAAGTGTTCGTAAATCCAACACTGCAACATAAGTAACATAGTAAATAATAAGGAAAATACATACTTAATTTAAATACATAAGTAAAATAATACAACTTAATAAATAAAATAATTAAATAAATGGATATACCTGTAAGAGGGTCATGTAACCTACCAACTGTCGAGTGTCGTGGACAACCATAACTCCCATGTTGTCATAATGGAAAACCAATGCCGTGGTAGCCCACGAATAGTCTTGACAACGATCTAAATCAATAAATAAACTGATGTATTTCGCCTCCACACGCGTATGTGTTTTATTGGCGAAAATAGTGCTGCCAACTAAATGCAATAGATACGTTTTAGCCGCACACTAAAACTGGTTAATTTGAATGAGACGACTATATAAATCACGCAACCATTGCAATCTATATTGGACATATTTATTAAAATTAATCTCAGCTAGAGATTCCTCCCATGTTGCACCTAAGTACTCATGTGCAACTCTTGCAACATTATTAGTATTCATATTCACAGATGCATTAAAAAATTTACCATGGTGTGAGATGTGATGGAGAGTCGTGACGTCGCCTAAAGTAATAATCATCTCTCCAACTGGAAAATGAAATGAGTTGGTCTCCCTGTGCCATCTTTTAACAAATGCGGAGATCATACCAGCATCAGCAATAGTGAGGTAGGCCGAAGACATATGTAGCAGTCCAAATTCCCGAATCCAATGCTCTACAGGATGTGGCACAGGAACTTCGGCAAAGTTTTTTAACTTCAATCCATGAGTACTAACTTTTAACGATCCACGATCCTGCGAGTAATTACACAATAATTAATTAATTAAATATATTTAAATAAATAATTGAATAAATAAATTTAAATAAACAATTAATTACATAAACTTAAATTAAATAAATTGAATAAATAAGTTTACATAAACTTAAATTAACAATTGAATAAATAAATTTACATAAACTTAAATTAATAATTGAATAAATAAATTTAAATAAACAATTAATTAAATATATTTAAATAAATAATTGAATAAATAAATTTAAATAAACAATTAATTAAATATATTTAAATAAATAATTGAATAAATAAATTTAAATAAACAATTAATTAAATATATTTAAATAAATAATTGAATAAATAAATT
>JBBPBR010000001.1:49117969-49141488 GCA_037974775.1 Cicer pinnatifidum | reverse complement strand
TTATTAATTATTGAAATAGTGGAATTCTGTTGGTATAACATTTTTTGATTAGTTTTATAAATAGTTTATGAAAAAGTTAATGTAAGAAAATAATGAATAATAAAAACAAAATTTGACATAAAAGAGTAAAAATAAAATAAAAAGTGAAAATACATCAATACATATTTATTTGAGTAGTTTTTTAAAAGAATTGATTTGATATTTTAGTATAAAGTAAAAACGTGTAGATCGTTAATTTACATATCTATAAAAAGAGTTAGTTGTAAATAGCAAATTTTTTATATATAGTTGCTGACGGTTTTTAATGTGAGAAATGAGAGTATCAATAATGACTGATATTAAAATGTTTATTGAAAAAAATTTGTGTGCCTCTCTTTTTCAGTTCATGCGCACCTCCTCTTCTTCTTCTACAAAGTAGCACATGTACTTCTTTTTCTAGAAATCCACAAGAGAAACCTCAATAACAATTCATATCTTTTTCTACTCACATTAACAATTCATATCTAGGAAACACACAAAATCTTTTTTTATTTTTATTTTACTATGCGGTCAATAATTTATATTTTGTCAAATGTACCTTTTTTGCAATAGTCACAAATATGATGATTTTTTCAGTGGTGGTTCATTGTATAAACAAAATTGTCTTTAATTGATGGATTTTTTTTTTCGAACTTCATGTGTGAACGCATGTTTATGAGAAATATTTAAATATTTAGTTTGTACATTTTATTAACGTGAAAAATCATCTAATTATTTACAAATATCTATGATGAATCAAATATGCCCTTGGACGAGGAAGAAGAATATTTTGAACTTCATGTTTGACTTTATAATGTTTACTGTGTCGACATTTGGTTAAAGAAGAAAAATGTTGTTCATGAATAACTTCATGGATAATAAGGACTTCGTTGTCTATACCAAAAAATACAAAAAATAAGACCTCATGACATATATCATTTGCATGAAAGAAGAAGAGGAGGTGTAGACACGAAGAGGAAGAATATGAGGTGCACCTAAATTGAAAAACAAAGACACATTAATTTTTTAGTTGACATTTTAATCTTACCATTAATTTTAATTCAAAGGCTCAAAATTGATATTTTCATCTTTTATATTAAACAATAATCTCACTTGATAGTGTAATAATAAGATGTGTATCAAATATAAGACACAATATATTATTATTTATCTTGTTACTATCATATTTTATTTTTATTTAACTTTATATTTTATCATACACATTAAACAAAGATAAAAATATATCCAAAATAAAACATGTATCCAACCAAATTGCGTGAATCACATTTCTGTTTGGATGTAAGTTTACGACATTTCCACAAGGTTTATTTGATCACCACCACAAGGGACTAACATTAGAAAACTACATAGGGAATTTTTGGAAATGTTATTAACAACTCCTCTCTTTGTGATAAAGAGGGTCAAGAAACCATAAGGGGGCAAGATTAAGATAAATATAACTTTGTTGAAGTAGGGTGGAAGCATTACAATATCACGGAAAAAGCATGTAACTAAAGGTGTGACATTGATGCATTCGGGATAAATGAGACATGGACAACACAAGTGTTATTGGATTATCAATTACACTAAATAAATACCACCTCATTCCTTTTTTATAAGCACTATGTTACATGTCACACTCTTTTTAAAGAAATGTCACCATGTCAACACTTGTTAGGAATATTAGATAATGAATCACTCTGGTCAGAATACTTGATTATTAAAAAAAAAAAAAAAGAGAATAAGACAATATATTTGTTAGAATCAAATCAAATAAAATGAGAGACTCATTATTCTTTTTTATTAAAACTGTCGTTCATATTAAAAAAAAATTTTGCCATGAGTTTGAAGATATTTTCGACCATAATTCATTTTCCAATTCGTCATACAAACATTAAATTTAAAATAATATGATTTATTATATAAAAATAATTATTTTATTTATCAACGTATTTATTTAAAAGAAGTTAATAAACATAAACAATATGACAGTCGGATAATGTCTCCTTTCACACATGATCTGAGTTTATTGTAAACATAAATTGTGAATTATATAGTTATTAACTTATAAAAATTATGTCCCAAGTTCAGTATAGTAATTTTTCTTGTATAAAAATAAATTAAAAAAAACCGGTCAAAAAAAAAAATCTTAAAAAAAAAGTACATATTGTGAAATGGTGCACTAATGCATCTATCAGTTGACGGATAAAATTACAGCCCATGAGATTGTGTGAAATATGACCGCACCGTCACCATGGGTACGCGTAGAGAACAAGGTTGTGGAATTTTCACCCAAAAGCAACGTCACTAGCGTTATTTGCAAAATACCGTCTTACTTTTTTCCTTTTCGATAGACTTTGCGAGGCACCGAATTTTTCCGATTCTATTTGCAGCTGTTAATACCAAACAAACTGAAAACACAGTCTACAACATAACTTCTCCTAATTAAGCCTTTTTCTCTTTCTCTCTCGCACGCTTTCAGATCTAGCAAGTAACAGATCCGTCCATTTTCTCGATGTTTCCCGGGAAAATGGATCAGTTCATTGATAACTTGCCGCCGATGGATCTGATGCGATCCGAGAAGATGACTTTCGTTCAACTCATCATTCCCGCTGAGTCCGCTCACCGTGCCATCTCTTATTTAGGCGAACTCGGTCTTCTTCAATTCCGAGACGTAAGTTCTCTTTCAGATCCAACTTTGCTTTTTTTATTTATTTTATTCCGAGCTGTCTTCTTTTTTCTTCGCGTCTTTCCTGTTTTCAGGTGTTCTCCTTCAAGTTCAGTTTGCAGTTTTCGCATGGCTGTGTAATTTGTGTTAGTTATTATCATTTGTTTGAATTGAATTGAATTGAAGATTAGTTTAGTTGAATTTAGTGCGGATTTAAGAAATGATGAAAATGCAGTTATTATCATTTGCATGATTCAATGCTGAATGCAAATTTGTAGGATTACAGTTCCGGTGTGCGGATTTGTTGATAGTTTAGTGTGATTGATTTGGATGTTGGATTCTTCGTGCTGAACAGTTTATACTGACTGATCCAATGTTTAGCCATAGTTTTGTGAATTTGTTTTTGAATCTAATTGTGTTCTTACACTCGTGAGGAATGAATTCTGTTGCATAATTGCATTATGAGTTTTGGAGCTCTATCGAATATTGAGTTATTAGTTTCGTTTTAGTTGAAGGTGAAAGTGGTTACTTGTTAATAAAGAATCCTTTCTCATTTGCTCTTAGATGAATACTGCAGTTTCGGTTCCAACTTGTGGTCAACTTCTAGATTACTGCTCTCTGTTGAATCTTGTTTGATTAATTTCCTTTTGAAGTTAGATTGTATTAATGTGTATTAAAATACTATACTGTTGATAAAGGAGATTTGTATTGGTAATTTAGGATATATTGGTTTTGCTTATGTTGACTATCTTCATCAGGCATGTGGTATCGTGTTAGAGGACTATTTTGCGATTAGGATTGTAATTTATCATTATTTTATCATTAGCTTCTGTTTTGGAATGTTATGTTATGAGAGATCAATAGTCAGCATTTGCTAAAAAACTGGTGGAGAGCCACCTATATGTGTGAGAATTGCTATACGGCTTGGGTATGGTAGTTTTTTAGTCCAGGGTCCAGGCTGAGCTTATCTGGATATGTATGATTTACAAATAAAAAATATGTTATTTTTCTGATTAGTCTATTCTTTGCACAATTGCGCTTGGAGAGACTTTAACACGTAAATGTTCTTCTAACTTTCAATGTTGTATATTTGTAATGTCATATACAATGCTGTCCAACTGTACCTATTTGTGGAAGGTACTTTGGGTGGCAGTTTTGCTGGTACGTTGTGAAATATTCAAATTTTGTTTAGACTATTTTGAGTATTTTATTTCTCTCCATATGTAGTAGAAGTACTTTTTGGCCTTCTAAATTGTTTAGATTGGATGTTGCTGGTGTATTGGTTTTCTATGATACTTCATCATTGCAATACTTATGATCACTGTTTTCTTGTCTGCAGTTAAATGCTGAAAAAAGCCCTTTCCAGAGAACATTTGTTAATCAGGTACCATATGTTGCACTAATGAGAAATCCTGTTGCATTCTGAGTTCCCAACTGTATTGTTTGGATGTGTGGATTTTGGGAAGAAAGAAAAAGGGAGAGGAGATATTGGAGAGAAATATTCAATCTATCTTGTCTGGATAGTGGATAGTGTGTCGAAAAGGGTGGAAATAAGTTTTATGTGTAGGGCCCACCGAAAGATCTCAACCCAACCGGAAAGACTTTTGTTTACAGAGGAGGAAGAATGTGTGTTTTCCCACATATTATCCTTCTTTAATCAATTACCATATTATTTTAGTCAATTACCTTCTGCGTGTGCTGTATCGATTAAAAACATAATCAGTTAGTATTGTCAACTTACCAAACTTACGCAAGGGTAAAAGTGTGTTTATCTTTATTCGTTGTACTCCTTCCTAGTTGCTCTTCTTCTCATCCTAACAACTGGAGATAAACTTTTGAATTTCTTTCTTTCTCATATCTTCCAACCAAGCAATAGATATTTTTCACTTAACTTCTCTTCATTTTCTTTTCTCTCCAATTTCTTTATCTCTTTATTTATTTCCTTCCTATTTCTTTGGCCAACCAAACAATACTTAAATCGTCCCCAAAGGAGTAGCCGGGTGGAATGTCTTGGGACAATGAAGGAGTTGTATTATGTAGGGGGACCAGAACTCTATCCCCGATACTAATAAATTGCCCTCCCCTAACAAATTAACCTCTAACAATTTGTCTATAAAAAAACAGTGCATAAATCTTGACACCTTTTTGAAAAGGAACCTCCTGAGTATAACTTGTGATATTACTCTACATTTGGGATTTGAGAGCTCTCTATACAGCCCGTGCTTATGACACCACTTCCTTGTATGCTAGCATTTACAACTTCATTTACTTGTTTAGATAAACTTATAAAGGAATGAAGTAAGTTGTAACTAGATTCTACATTGTTAGTTATCCTGCTTCTCAAAATTTGATTCCAAAGCGCTGAAGAAGAAGGTTCAACTTCGGGCAAGAGTTTTCTTTTTTCTTAGTGGTAACTAGTACTACTCCGTTCCGGCATTCTCAAATATCAACAAAAAGAAGGTTCATGTTTGGTGGTCCAATATATAAGAAAATATTAACTAATTACACCATTTATCATTCTTAAAATACCCTTCAATTGTTGTAGTTTTATTTCAAAAACCATTCATGGAACTAATTTCCATGATGGGTAGTTTTAAGGATGCAATTACTTTTTTTCTATACTCCATTAAGTAAATAAAATGTTATTAATTAATATTATTAATTAGCGTGAGTTTGTATTTTTTTTTAATAGTCAAAACTAGAGGGAGTATATTTTCTAGAATTTGTGTCCATTGAGTTTGTTGACTTTTTTAGTTTATTTTTAGACTAGCCAGAATTGAGATTAAGGTTTGTTTCTTTTTATTTCTTATTTAATTGCATTTCTTTTTGTGCAGGTAAAGCGATGTGCAGAGATGTCAAGAAAACTACGATTTTTTAAGGATCAAATCAATAAAGCTGGTCTAATGTCGTCTTCTCGTACTGTATTGCAACCGGACATTGACTTGGAGGATTTAGAGGTCCCTTTCTGTTTGTTTTATGTTTTAATTTTCTCCATCATATATGATTGTTGCCTAAGGGTTAATATTCAAATTACATGTTGTCTTGCTGTTAACAATTATGTGATGCCATAACTTAAGTTGCCACTCATTACTTGGTTGGTAGTTTTCCAGTCAGTTTGAGGTTTTTCACTTTTGGATCTGACAATATTTGTTGGGTTTCTGTCATATCAGGTACATCTTGCTGAGCATGAACATGAACTAATTGAAATGAATTCTAATAGTGACAAGCTTCGGCAATCGTATAATGAACTTCTGGAATTCAAAATTGTATTACAGAAGGTATTTTTTTTTTTCTTCTGTTTTAAGTTCATTTAACAATTCATGGTCTTTCTGATGATAATTTGGCATTATTTATTGATTTTTATATCCTTTCATATGCTTTATTTTTATGTTAGTCAAATACAATATGGTATTTTTCTAAATTCATGAATGCAATCCAGTTCTTTTATTTAATGAATAAATTATTTATGCTTACTGCTTCTCATGTGATATACTGTTGTGGATAAATTTTAGGCATGCGGTTTTCTTATTTCAAGTCATGGCCGTCCTGTTTCAGACGAGAGAGAACTACAAGAGAATGTATACTCAAATGATGACTACGTTGAGACAGCATCTTTGCTTGAACAGGTTCCTTGTAACATCCTATTCTTGATAAAATTTTATTTTTGGTGTGAGAAGTGAGAATACTGTTATTAGCATTTTAAATTTATTTTATCCAGTAAGTGCACTATAGTAAATTGTTTATTTTACAGGAAATGAGACCCCAACCATCAAATATGTCTGGTTTAAGATTTATCAGTGGGATAATTTGTAAATCTAAGGTTCTTAGGTTTGAAAGGATGTTATTTCGTGCTACAAGAGGCAATATGCTTTTCAATCAGGCACCAGCTGGTGAACAAATCATGGATCCTATTTCAGCTGAAATGGTTTTCTTCTTTCTTATAACTTTATTAAGATTCATAATTTGGCTCCTTTTCCCTCCTTTCAATCTGTATTTATCATTTTGTTCTATTGCATTCACAGCTGGTGTATACACAGTTATTCAGACTCCTGTAATTTTCTTTTCAGATCGAGAAAACAGTATTTGTTGTGTTTTTCTCCGGGGAACAGGCAAGAACAAAAATTCTGAAAATTTGTGAGGCATTTGGAGCGAATTGTTATCCTGTTCCTGAAGATATAAGTAAGCAGGGGCAAATAACTAGGGAGGTACGTGAGCTCAGCTTTGGAAGATGTTATTTTTTAACCTCTTCAATTTTATTACTACAACACAGGAGCAAAGTGTGCTCTAGATAAAGTTTGGATTTTGTGGCTACAATTTGAATGAGAATATTATTGTAGTCTTTTAACCTAAATATTGCGGAACTTTACATATCTTTACACTCAGACTACTGCATCCTTGTTTTTTATTAAATACCTACCAAATTATTCAGCTTTTGCAATCCAATATGTTTTGTTTAGATGCTCTTTAGACTTTAGTATATTAGTATGTAGTGCCATAAATTTTGTGGGTGTCATAGAAATACCATTCACAGTTATCAAGTAGTATCCATGGGGAAAATTTGTTTTACATTTAATTGAAATCAACTATTCCTCGTAGCTTTTCTTTTATGCCCTTGATGTTGATTTATATATTTCATCTATGGCGGTTACAAATTTGCGAAGTTTTGAATGGTTTATAGTTGAAAAATTCGTATTTGGGTACAGGTCACGTCACGTCTTACTGACTTAGAGGCAACTTTGGATGCTGGGATTAGGCACCGCAATAAGGCGCTAGCTTCTATTGCAGACCATCTAACAAAATGGATGAACCTGGTTAGAGTTTGCCTCTCTATGTTTTATTATCTGAGATAATCATCCTGTTGGTTATTTTTTAAATGCAAATTAATCCTAATATCTAATCAACGTTTGCAATAGACGGATATCTATCTTGAACCAATAGTTTACATCCTTATCACCTTGTGCTAGGTAAGAAGAGAGAAGGCCGTGTATGATACACTGAACATGTTAAATTTTGATGTCACAAAAAAATGTCTTGTTGGAGAGGGATGGTGCCCTATGATTGCAAAAACACAGGTATTTTTTGTATTTCTTAAATTTTTGAGGAATTGAAAATATCCCTGATATATATATTTTCTAAAACAATAACTTGCATTAAATGATTTCTAGATGCAGGAGGCACTGCAACGTGCAACTTTTGATAGCAATTCTCAAGTTGGTATAATCTTCCATCAAATGGATGCAGTGGAATCCCCACCTACATATTTTAGGACCAATACTTTCACAAATCCGTATCAGGAAATTGTTGATGCATATGGGTGAGCTTAATTCTATTGACTGTATTTAGTAGCAGCAACAGGAATATTTTAATGTCCCGAAGTTAGTCTTTTGAGTTTTTTACAGTCCATTTTTTTCTTGAAGTTAGAGGTGGCAATGTGTTATGCCTCTGCTAATGGGCTGATGGATGTCTGTCTAGTGTATGTAGAATTGGATTAACTAAATTTTTATTGGCACTTGCAAGTGGCACAATGAAGGAGGATAACAAATTTTGCATTCTGGGGATGAAGAGATAAAAGTTTCAAATTTATCTGTAAACTTGGATGAATGAGCCTTTGTGAATAGAAAAAGTGGGAGAGTTGTCTCTTTCCGCCCCTTTTCTATTTCTAGACTTGTCTGTTGATCTGAATGTTTGTCGAAGTGGTTGTAAAACATCCTTAGCAGTTAAGCCTCTTGAGAAAGCTGCATGATATTACTAAAACATGACATGTTTGAGATTTGTCTTTCTGGATGAAATGGGGGATGTATTGCTGCAAATACTATCTATCTAGCTTACTAGCTATTACTTTCCAGGTTTATATTGCATGAAGAAAGATTAAATCCCTATTTTGCCCTTTTACTTGACAGTGTTGCAAGATACCAAGAAGCAAATCCTGCAGTTTACACAACTATTATATTCCCCTTCCTATTTGCTTTGATGTTTGGGGACTGGGGTCATGGAATTTGCCTGTTGCTGGGAGCATTAGTTCTTATAGCACGTGAAAACAAGCTCAGTACACAGGTAAAAGATCATCCTGTGTTATAAATAAAGTAATAACAGAAGGATCTTCCCAAAATATATTTGGGTTATGCAACATATGTCATGGTCCATCTTGGATGAATGATAAGTTTGTTTGAGATTTGTCAAATTTGATCATTCTTCCTTTCATTTCTAAGTTTAAGTAGGTCATCATGCTTGATGTTTAAAGAATTATGTCAACTAAGCTCTTTATTGTTAGCTACTACGGATTCAGTGTTTAGCATGATTTAGCTAAGAGGTTGCATTTTTAAATTTTGTTTTTCACAAAAGTTGTGTTTTTTGATGCCCAAGTATCTTCAAATTTGAAAAGTTTTAGTGAAAAATATCTATTGTAGTACATCGAAGTAGTTAGAGACTTCAAATATCCTTTACTTTTGTTCTGCTATTGGCATTTCAATTAATACCTAATAGATCTGTTTGGTTTCTTGCAGAAGCTTGGAAGCTTCATGGAGATGCTATTTGGTGGGCGCTATGTGATTCTTTTGATGTCACTATTTTCAATCTATTGTGGGTTAATCTACAATGAGTTCTTTTCTGTTCCTTTTCACATATTTGGCGCATCAGCTTATCAATGCCGTGATAGTTCATGCAGGTGTGTTCTATTTGTCACTTGGAGCCTCTAAATTTGGTGCAAAAATATTTCTTTTGGTTTTTTTGGCTAGATATATGTTGCCTTTCTTGGTGATGTAGTATGTTACCTTATGCAGTTTAACTTTTTTAGTTACTTTGTACAATTAACTCAACATTTTTTACATATCCACCCAAATTTTTCTTCTTTTTAAAAAGGTTAGATTTGACTTATATTACTGCTTTTCTGCCCCTATTTGGTGTGAACGTGACCTCTGTATCTGCAGTTGCAGCTGTGCATTTCAAACAATAGTGGAGTGGGGGTAACAGATGAATTGATTTGCTAAAATATGCCTTCTAGGCTTTAAATCTTGTGGTTGAAGCTGGTGGGGTTTTGGGTAGAGATATGTTCATGGAGTTGTACGAATCCTTAATGACCTAAAAACTATTTTCTAAAATAGAAATGTTAATTCAAGTAATTGTGCTCTAAGCTATGAACCACCATAATGAGATGGGTGTATAGTTGGAAACTATCAATTCAACTTGGTGATGGTTCTATGAGAGTTTTATTAACTTCTATTTCTATGTATTATGATGGCTTTATAGAGTCAGTTCTCCATATGTATCTGTTTTGTATTTTCCTAGTCCCTCACCTAAGGCTAATGATATAAATTTTACTCAGTTTTTTAACTTCATATTCATGTCATCAGGAATTATTTTGTCAGAATCTCTTTAACGATTGCACTATTTGTTGTGTTATCTATTTTATATTTCTTTTCTTCTTTGAATTACTTCAATTTATGCTGTTTATATTGGCTAAGAATGTCAAGTTCCTTTTGTTTCTATAGCAGCAAACTTTTAACTTAGGTGCTTTTTTAATTTTCATCATTCTCCACCTTTTATCAGGGATGCCTACACTATTGGCTTAATCAAATACCGTGAACCATACCCATTTGGTGTGGATCCCAGCTGGCGTGGAAGTCGTTCAGAATTGTCTTTTCTGAACTCTATGAAGATGAAGATGTCCATTCTGTTTGGCGTGGCACATATGAACTTGGGAATTATATTAAGTTATTTCAATGCTCGTTTCTTTGGAAGTTCACTGGATATAAGGTGTGTATCTCTCTCTCTCTCTCTCTCTCTCTCTCTCTCTCTCTCTCTCTCTCTCTCTCTCTCTCTCTCTCTTCTGCCTGACCTATGCAATTATTTTGTTTTGTCCTTTTAATAGAGTGTTTTACGTTGCTCTCAGGTACCAATTTGTGCCACAGATGATCTTCCTGAACAGTCTATTTGGATATCTTTCCCTTCTCATTATTGTTAAATGGTGTACTGGTTCTCAAGCAGACCTCTATCATGTGATGATATATATGTTTTTAAGCCCTACAGACAGTCTTGGTGAGAATCAATTATTTTGGGGCCAAAGACCACTTCAAGTATGAATCTGGTTCTTTTCTTCACTTTTGCTTAAAAAGTTGCTGTTCTGTTTGCTGGCTTTTCATCAGTCTGAATGCCGGCTTTTGATGTGCAGATTGTGTTATTGCTTTTGGCTGTAGTTGCAGTTCCATGGATGCTCTTTCCAAAACCTTTTATACTAAAGAAGCTTCATACTGAGGTACCACTTTTTACTTGTCTTTTGTATGATTTTCTTGCTAGGAAGCTTATAATTTCGTTTGACCATACCTCTATTTCATGTTTATGTATGTGTACATGTGCTTGTTATTTGAGCTTCCCCTTTTTGACTGTGAATTTCTGCTAGAATTGATGAGTGTCAATTCTCCTTAAGAACCATTACAAGATCAACTTTCCTTCAAATGAATATGCTTAAGTGCTAAACTACTTATAACTCCTGTTGGCAAATGCAGGCAGATTTTTTGGCTTTAGTTGCTTTGTTCGACACTTTTGTTGCATGTTGTAATTAAAAAGGTGTTGGAAAGGAGTCTGCCAAAATTATTAATTTTTTTTATCTCTCATACACTGTACAGCGATTTCAAGGTCGTAATTATGGTATTTTGAATACTTCTGAGATGGATCTCGAGGCAGAGCCAGATTCTGCCAGGCAACATCATCATGAAGAATTCAATTTCAGTGAGGTCTTTGTTCATCAAATGATCCACTCCATCGAGTTTGTTTTAGGTTCAGTTTCAAATACAGCATCATATCTTCGACTTTGGGCGTTAAGGTTTGCTCTGCCATGATTCTCCTCCATCTTCACGATTCTCTAGTTTATAGATTCTTGTTCGTTAGTTAATTTTTCTTAACATTTGCAGTTTGGCTCACTCGGAACTTTCTACAGTTTTCTATGAGAAAGTGTTGCTTCTTGCTTGGGGGTGAGTTTGATTTTATAACCCACCTTTTCTAATTCAAACCTTTCAATCTTTCAATGTGCTTCCCTTGATAGATGAAATAGCAATTCATATTTAAACTTGGATGGAATGGGATTCCGTTCAAGATTGGATACACATAATGCTGAAGAATTGTTTTCATAATTTGTAAAATCTAGATTGGATTGGAGAATGATAAGTTCCTGGATCTAGTTGTTAATTACAAGAAGGGGCCTAATAAATATCCACTAATTTGGGCTTATTCTCCATTTGGAGAGATAGTGGCTAACAATTAACAAACCGGGGGCAACTTGACCAAAAAAAGAAAAAACAAATGGGAGGGATAGTATGTTAGTGAAGAGAGAGAGAACAAAGTTGTTATTATATATGTAAGGCAGTTCAGAGGGAGTGGGAAAGTGTGTTTCCTTTTGAGTTTCGACTTTTAGCTTGAGGCCATAGGCTTTGGTTATTTGCTCTTACATTTTCTGTGCTGTTCTTCCTGTATTCATCAGTAATACATTCTCCCTTATTCCATAGGAATTATTCCTATCTGGTGTGACTCATCATATATCACTCTTATCCAACTCTTATTTCCTATCATGGCCACTAATCGAATCATTAATAATATGACATGGGCCAGAGCCACTAATTTAATAAGGTGGCTGCAGATTGGTACCATATCAAGATACTAATTTTTCTCCAAATGTTAAGAATATTTTATTCCATACATCTCTGGAGTTTGTACAATGTTTTGTAAAATTAAGTCAGGTGTGCATAGAGAAGCTTGGAGTATAACTCTGATATTTTAGCATTAAGAGTTATCCATCTGTCATATGACTCATCTGTATCCGTTTGTTGCATTTAGAATATTTTTATCTTATTCTTTAATTATTAATGTCATTTCTGGTTGCAATTAAAACAGGTACGACAACCTTGTCATTCGGTTAGTGGGGATAACTGTTTTCGCCTTTGCAACTGCCTTTATACTACTTATGATGGAGAGTCTTAGTGCTTTTCTTCATGCCCTGCGGCTTCACTGGGTAGAATTTCAAAATAAATTCTACTTTGGTGATGGCTACAAGTTCAAGCCTTTTTCATTTGCTTCTTTAACCGAGGATGATGATTGATACATCGTATCTAACTTGCTTTTTTGGGCAAATGTGGAAAGGATATTTGCGCAAGTGAAAGGAGCACAAGATGAGAATTTGTAGAAACCTAATTTGGTGATAATGGTTGTTAGGTTTGCCTGATGATATGCTTCTTGACATGGACCTAGCAACAACAACAAAATCTTGCATATTTTTCTGTGACCTCAACGGTATAATAGATTACACTGATGGTTATGGAAGACATCTGCATCTGTAACAGAATATCTACTTTGTAGCTTATTTTTGAAATTTAGAATAGGAAACAGGAAGAGATAAGGGAATTTTCTGACTAATTTTTTGTAAAGAGCTGAGATTCATCATAGAGTGTAGCTATTGGGATTTGGGGTTACATACATACATGATGTAGCGCAGGTTTTGCTGGGAAACAATCAATTTCTCTAAAATTTTCTTGTATTGATAAATAATAAGTTAGAGAGTCCCATTGTTTTTGTAAGGATTTGTCAGAGTAAAATATAGAAATCTGAAGATGAACAATGCCACGTTATCTGGAACTTGTTACTTGTGTAATGATATGTCTGTGAACTTTTTTCAAGAGTGAGTACTGTTAAACTTGTTTTGTTTATAAGTTCTGAAAAACTTTGAATTTGATTAATGAGATTAGTTTTCATACTCTATCGCAAAAAAAAAAAAAATAATAATAATTTGTCCATAAATCACAACCATTTATATATAACTTTGAAAATAGTTGTAGTCAAATCGTTTTTAATAATTTGATGATTCTGATTGACTAATTGTAAAACAAAGTTTAAACTTACAATGTATATGGTGTATATAAATTGAATTTTGTTAAATTTTATCAATTTAATAATTGAATATTGACATATTATGATTATGAACACTAAAAATTAAATAAAATAAACATTTGTTGGCATGTAATTCAATGGCCGTATTTATTTGTATTTTTAAAAGATGTATGTCAGATTCATTGAAATTATTTGTTGAATTATTAATCAATTTTGAAATTTTATGGAGTTCATAAACTCATGTAGACATTTTTATTGGGCCTTTTTTTAAAAAGATTTTTATTTGAGTGTTGAATTGTTAAAATTTACTTTCTTTTTTATAATTATGTCAAAAGTTACTCTCGGACATTGCAAAAAGTTAATGCTAATTTATCAAATTAATTAGTGAATTTATATAAAAAAGTTATCAAAATTAGAGTAATTTAATATTAGCAGTAAGTTAATATTACAGTGATCTTAGATTCTCTGCTAATGTTATCAAAGTTACTGCTAATGTTATAGTGATATCTGATTCTCTACTAATGTTATGGTGATCTCTGATTCTGATTCTATGCTAAAGTTATCAAAATTAGCAGTAACTTTTGAAATAGCTAATATTAACTCGTATGTGGCATGATATATTAGACATTGCAAAACTTAGAGAAATGAGATATATACTATTTACACTAATGCTACAGTGATCTCTGATTCTCTAGTATACGGAGATAACATATTCATGTAATAATATTCATTTAATCATTTTTTGCTGGGTGAGTTGATGCTGTAAAACCGCAACAGTAGTTGGTTCGTCCGTGTCTAATCTGAACAAATAAATGGAGTAAAATATGTTGGGTCCGTCAAACTATTATTTTAAAAAATACATTATTTCTTATTTTTATAATTTATAACCCATTTGACATGTTCTGGAAAAAATGTATTAGGTTTATGAAACTTTTATTTTTCTTTGACTTATGTCGTTTTAACGTGATTTTATGAATGTTTAAATGATTATTTTTATATTTTAGTGGATTCAGTAATTTTTTATTTTAATTTTCTTGAAAGATCTTTATTTTATTTATTTTTTGAATTTTTTATAAATTAATTAATTAGTGAATTTATTTGTTAGTATTTCAAAAATAAAAAATACTTGTTAAGTTTTGACGCATAAAAGAAAAAGGGTGCAATCGGTAAGATTTACATTCATCGATCCAGTTATTCATTTGGGCTAGCCATTAAACTCGACGCACAGACTCTCCAAGTTACAGTGTGGGTGGGCCAGATATATATCTAACGACATGTCGTTTGAACAAAACAAAAACACCAAACAGAAAGGTAGCGTAGCATCTTCACTCTTCAATTCTAATTTCTAACTTCAAAGCCCGCTCGTTTATTCCAGAACCATTTCAACTTCCATAAACGCAGACTCTGAAAATTCATTCAAATGGATAATTTCCATAATAGCAATGTCCTTGGAAGCACTAATATGATAATGAACAGAGAATTGGGCTTCTCTCATCCCTCCTCTTTAACTCGTCGCTTTTATGCTTCAGAGGTTTTCCCTATTCTCTCTCTTTCTCTCTCTAAGTTTTGATAATTTTTTAGTATAAATTGAAATTTTAAGTGAGAATGATAAAGCATTCATTGAATGTTTTTGATAATGTTATTAGCTATATGATTGGTGTGATTTCATGTTCTTAATGTTATTAGCTATGTCCATTGTAATTTGTAAATTCAATTTCAGCTATTGGAAGAGTTCTCGTGAATATTTAGAACCTATGCATGCAGTTGACTGCACTGTAGTCTGGACCATCCGATTTTGATTGAACTGTCCAGATTTCAAGTTTGAATTTTAATTATTTTTAAATCTAAAATCCGAACTTGAAATCTGGACTGATTGGTCTTTGATTGAACAGTTCGTATGTGTCTGACTGCACTGCAGTCAGAAGCTGCTGACTGCAGCCAGTCTCGTCCAACATAGACACAGTATGACGCAGACACAACCTTGATATGTAGCACTGATAATAACGTTATTTACGTGGTAATTTTCAAAAATAGAAGTGGTTGAATGTAATTAATGTGTTTGTTGCTTCTTTAATATGAAGTGTCAGTGTTACATAGTGTAAAACTGATTGGGCTTATTTATGCTTGCAGGTCATTGTAAAGAACCTGAATTTATATGCGAGGTTAGATGGTCATGAAGGGTGTGTAAATGCAGTGGAATTTAACTCCACTGGTGACATTCTTGTCTCAGGTTCTGATGATAGGCAAGTTATGTTTTGGAGTTGGGAATCCAAAACTAAACTACTTGTATATCCTTCTGGCCACTCAGACAATATTTTCCAGACTAAAATCATGCCATTCTCTGATGACAGCCGAATAGTAACTTCTGCTGGTGATGGCCAGGTGAATCGTCTTTTCATGTCTGCATCAAATGTTCCTTTAATTTGTAACCTTACATTCCCTTAATTTGTAGCCTTACATTCCCCTTGTTTTCTTTTTGTATCAACAATTAAAAAGATATCATTTGATTTTATTCGTCTGATATGATGCTCTTTGACTGAACATTTTTCCAATCTTTAAAACTAGAAAGGAAAATGGCAGACTGGTTTTTTTCATTTTCATTAAAATTTATCGGTGGAAGAAGAATCTGTTATCAAGCTTCACCTTGTGTTTGATGTGCTGAATGCAAGCTACGTTTTCTTTCCATGTAGCCAAAAATGCTAATAAATAATGTGCATAGAATGCTGTTGTACTTAAGCATAACAAGTCAAAATTGTTTGTATGGAGTTATGTCTTTCTGTTGATTAATTTTATCAAGATGTGGTGCATCTGGCTCATCATCCAAACAATGTAAGAAATTGACATGCTGAATAATAACCTGATTTAATCAAAACCTAAAGAATTTAAGGTGTCTGTTTGAGTACCTTCCATGGGAAACTAATTTTTCCTTTGCAGGTAAGGCTTGGCATTCTCCAGGAGGATGGTAGAGTTAATACTACGATGTTGGGGAAGCACGACGGTTCTGTATACAAGCTTGCTGTGGAGCCAGGAAGTCCCCACATATTTTACAGTTGTGGTGAAGATGGATTTATTCAACATGTTAGTCAAGTTTTACCGCACGTTGCATGTTGATGCTCCCCTTTATGCTACCCCCCAAAAGTTATAAGTTTTGTTTCTTTTGCAGTTTGATTTGCGAAGTAGTTCTGCTACAAAACTTTTCTGTTGTTTCTCAAACAAAAAACAACCTCCAAGAAAAATAGGGTTGAACTCCATTGTGATTGACTCTAGAATTCCATATTACTTTGCAGTAGGTGGATCCGATGAATATGCACGTGTTTATGACATAAGAAAATGCCATGCAAAAGATTCAGACCAACCTGTTAACACATTTTGCCCTCGTCACCTAATTGGGTCGAATAATGTCCATATAACAGGATTGGCCTACTCAAAGTCTAGTGAACTCCTTGTGTCTTACAATGATGAGCTCATCTATCTATTTGAGAAGAATGTAGGATTCGATTCTTCGCCTCCATCTGCTACATCCGAAGATCTGAAGAATCTACAAGAGACACAAGTTTACTCGGGGCATAGAAATGCACAGACAGTTAAAGGAGTGAATTTTTTTGGCCCTAATGACGAATATGCGTTGAGTGGCTCCGATTGTGGCCATATATTCATCTGGAAGAAGAAAGATGCTAAGCTAGTGAGATTAATGGTAGGTGATCAGAATGTTGTAAACCAACTTGAGACTCATCCTCACATACCCTTTCTAGCTACTTGTGGCCTAGAAAAAAATGTGAAAATATGGGCTCCTCTAGGCAATGATACTCCTCCACTCCCTTCAAACGTGAAAGAGGTACCATTTGCTGTTAATGGTTTTGAACTTTTGTTTTGATCAATATGTTTAGTGCTTACTTAATATGCTGTTCATATTTGTAAAACTTGGTTTATATGATTGATTGCAACTTTCTGATTGTTATTTCACATGAACAGATAATCGAGGCAAACAGACAGGGAAGGGAAGATCGATCGCGGGTCACCCTTACTCCTGATGTTATAATGCATGTTCTTCGCCTGCAGAGGAGACAAACATTGGCGTACATTGAAAGGAGACATAATAGGGCGGATATTGTGAGTGATGACGAAGATGCAGAGGGATATCTTTTAGGATTGTCAGATGATGATGCCACTTCTGAAGAGGATTCTTCTGGAAATTCCAGGGATTGCAACATTAGCTAAAGCTTAAAGGATTAGGTTTTGTTTCTGTTGGCTGACTAGTTCTTTAGAAAATGTCGTTAACCTCATTGTATTCCACTAAGGTGTAGAAGTACCACATACATTCATTTTTAAAGGATGTGCTTACAAACATCATTAAGGAATCAATTGGTATGCAATATGATGTGCTTCCGGATGAAGTTTGAAGTTCTGGTCAATTATAGGCAATTTCAGATACTATGTATACAAGTATAAAATAAATAAACAAGAGTATATTTGGTATGTACAAATAGTCTCTCTCTCAATGCTATTAGTGATTTTGTTTGTCCATCAAGTGAGAAACTACCTCTTGTATAGTTACTTTATTTCATAACTTTATAAATTTTATATTGGTAGTTATGAAATCTTATCGAGGAATGTAATATTTTAAAAAGTATATTATCCAAGGGCTTCAATGTTGAATATTTGAAAAGATCAATATAAATGTATCTTTTTAGATAAGACAGCTGTTGAGTCAGTGAAATATTTAATTTTACTTTTAAAAAATTATTGTCACGTGAAATTTTTATAAGAATAATTATTCCACAAATATTACTGATACTAGTGCAGATCCAATTAATGCCATGAATAATTTTTTCATAGTAAAATGTAGGAGAAAATAACTTATTATCATTATTACTTATTCCAGCCATAACATTACATCCTCTTAAACATTTTCATATTTGTAAGAAGTAGAACACAGTAAGTAATACACAAAATTGATAGCTCCTAACAGGACCAACATCCAGTAAACATTATCTACCTGCCCATGATTTATGTCATCAGGTAACCACTCAGTACCCCTACGAACTTGATCAATTAAAGCAGTACTAAGGTAAAAAGAAATCCCTATAATGGTTGAAATCATTGCAGTTGATGTGCTCCTCAGTGACTGTGGAAATTGTTGGTAGTAGAAAGCAACTTGTCCAGGAAAATGAAAAGCTTCTCCAATACCAACCAACACTAATTGTGGAAACAACCATAAGACAGACATGGAAACATGCCCATGTGCTAATTTGAGCCTCTTTGATTCAACAAGAGCAGACACAGCCATGCCAAGAATAGTCAACACGTGTCCGACTCCTATTTGTTGAAGTGGCCTAGGCGTTTTTCCGGTAACCTTTTGCCAAAATGGCCATAACACCCTGTCAAGAAAGGTGATGAAAATGGAATTTGATACTAAAACTGTAACACCAACTGAACTAGCTGGGATTTTGAAATGGGATCCTAATGAACGATCCATTACTAAAGCTTGAAGTACAGTTAAACTACTGTGGATTGCTAGTGGTGTTGATAGGAATATACTTGAAGACCATAGTGGTAGGATTCCAAATATTTTTTTGAAATCTTCCACTTGTTGAATAGTGCATATCTTCCATGATGATTTATTAACTGAGCCATCTGAATGTAGGTCTGCATCAGTTATTAAAGCTGCACGATTGAAGAACCTGCATTTGCATGTGAAACAAAAAATGAGGTGAACGTGAATTGTTACATGTTTGAATACATTCATATAAAAGTCAATTAAACGATAAATTTTAATGTAAAAATCACATTTTGAGTTGAAAGGTACATAAATTTTTTTTCAACGTTAAATCTCTAAAACTTCTTGTTTCTATCGGCATAATTGAGAAATGAAACAAACAAGTCAATAAAAATTAGTCTAAATGGCTAAATCTTCTACTCGTACTAACTGAAACTTAGATTTAAATTTAAAATTTAAAATTCTCTCATTGATAGACAATACTTGATGTATGTTTGTTTGATTTCAATTTTAAATATAGTAAAATTGATATCAAGAGTGTATAATTTTAATTTTGACATGTTTAGATATTTAAGTAGAATTGATTTATCACTAATTGATTCTAATTTGAAACTATAAATAAAATTATGTTAAATTAATATTTAACAACAAAAAAGTCAATATTAAACTTTTTTTACAAAAAAAATAAATTAAGTTTAATTGCTAAGTGAATTTTTTTGAATAGACTCATAAATTAAAATAAGTGATAATTTTCGTAATTAAGTCATTCTTTTATGTTGAGTAACAACATTGGGTCCATTAGTCTATCTTAAGTTCTTAACTACTACAACTATGATCAATTGTGGCCAATACTAAATGTTACTCCACTCCACTCCTCTATCTTAACAACTACTACAACTATGGTGTGCTACAACTAAAGACAAATTTATGGTCGTAACTGAGGATTGTCCACGATGCAAAAAATGTGATATTAATGTGGTGGATTAAGATCCTCTACAAATCTTTTCATTATCAAAGTTTTTAAATATATAAATTATATAAAAACATACATTTCAAAAAAATAATGACATTGATTATATATTTATACATTAAAATTATAATAATGGTTATCTCCATTACTTTTGAAAAATGAAGAGTATCTTAACTAAGTCTAATGCCATGTTCTCCATTACTTTTATCCTCAATTGAAAAAGCAGCCATCATTGTAATTGTAATGATTTATCCTACCACCAACACTATCACTAAATGCATCCCATGTAAGAAAACAGTTCTTCCTGTTGATAGTACTATTATTATTCTACAAAAAGCAGCACACCACTCTCTGTGGCTAAAATATAAGACATTGCTGCTTCTTGTTTCCTAGTCAAACAAGAGAGAAAAAAGGCCTCATCTCAAATAGTAGTGGATAATAAATTTAGGGCAATACACAATTATATCCCCCATTTTTCTCCCACTTAATAAATTTAGCCAATTTATTTGAAACTAAAATAATTAACTAATAGGTTATACATACTAGAATATAATTGTAGCCAGTAGCCATTTTAAAAATAGGTGTTTTAAGGTGGACTAATTTTATAAGTGCATTGTAGAATAATATTTAAAAATTATTGAAAATTCTAACAACAGTTGAAAAATATTATTATTTAAAATTAATAATTTATGATCTTTTTCGTCTTTAAAAATAAGAATTAATTTGATTGACGTCGGTTCAATACGAAATATATATATATATATATATATATATATATATATATATATATATGTATTTTCTTTTTTTATTTTATCTAACATGTATCATTTAAATTATTATCTCATATATAAAACTAAATATAACTATTAATGTCTAATTCTAAAAGACAACTTATGCAATCATTAAAATTTTAAATATTTTTTAGTATTAGGGAACCTGTAACATTCTTTTAGTTTTTAAGTTTTATCCCTTATCTTTTTTTATCGATGGAGTATGTTCACTTGTAATTTCTCGTTGCTTAGAGCATCTCCAACGGGAGGTAAAATGAGTTCGTCCGCCAGCGCCTAATTACTTAACTTCTAGTTTTTTGTGGGTTCACCGTTGGAGTTGTGCCAACGTGTCATCACGGTACTGTCAGGAAGCAACGGTGCTTCGTAGCAGTTAACTTTTATTAATTTATTAATAATAATAAATTTATTATTTTTTATTAATTTATAGCCGTTAACTTCTTTTTAATTTATTAAATAATAATAATTTTGTAACTATTACCTTTTTTTTTAGTTATTATATCATCGTTAGCCTTTTTTTTCCTTTAATTACTATTGTTAGCTCATTAATAGGAACAATTTGTTACTCATACTTTTTTTTCTTTAATTACGATTGTTAGCTCATTAATAGGAATAATTTGTTACTCATATTTTTTATTTTAATTTTAAATTAAATTTTATTTTAATTTTAAATTAAATTTAATTTTAATTTTAAATTAAAATAATGTATAATAATATTAATTAGAATATTTAAATTAATGTTTTAAGTTATAATAAAATTAAATATAAATAAAATATTAATGTATAAATTAAAGTTATGAAATATAATATGGTTTTTTAAAAGTTAAACAGTACGGAAGGAATGAATTGATTAAGGGTGATGTGGCCTAGTAGAACCTATTTAAATGGAGTTCACCGTTGGAGTAAAAAAAGAACGGGTTCCTTCAAGATGATGTGACACAGTGGACCTCATCTAAAGAACTCATTTTGAGTTCACCGTTGTAGATGCTCTTAAAACTAAGTCCCTGAACCTATATAAGTAACATCAACTTCTCATTGCATATGAATAATATATTATCATTTTGTTTGAAACAAAGTTGCAAAAAACTACTATAGTCAACTTCAAACAGTCTTGGTGGAGTCAAGTGCCATTTGAGGAAAATTAATTAAGGTTGCTTAATTGTTTTGCATCAATTTGGATCTACAAAAAGTAACTCAAACAATCCTAAAAAATTCACTCATTGGAGATGTTCATATCATCTTTATTGTTTCGTTGATATATATCACTAAAACAATTTAGAGATCTATTTCAGATGTTCCAATAAATGAAGTCTAAGACCCTAGTCTCACTTGTTTTCAGATTGGGCCGATTTGTGTGCCTAAGGTTAGAAAAGTTATACATAAATTATTTCATTTAACAATTTAATATTTAAAACACACTTATTTAATTTGTGAAGTTCTTCCAAAAGTAGTGGATTATCTTTCAATAAAAAATAGTGTACCTTAATCTTTTTCCTGGTAGCAGTTGAACCATCACATCATGACCCTTAGTATAGTAATCCTCCACTCTTGACGAGACTTTACATTTCCACTTACGAACACTAGCAACAAAAACACGTGCCAAATCCAACAAAGCACTTCCTTGTGGGCTTTCATGCCGATAAAATCGATAGCCCAATAAAAAAACAACCAAACCAACAAAAGTGGCCATAGCACATATACCAAAGCCCAAGGCCCAGCCCAAATTATCCTCAATGTAAACAACTACAGTTAAGGCAGCTCCAGATGCAACAAAAAAAGCTAAAAAATACCAATTGAAAAATGTTGCTAGATGATCTTGGTTATCAAATTGATTTGCACCTAGGGATGCTGTTGTGAAACGTGCACCACCAAAACCAATTGATATTAGCACTATGCTTATGTATAGAACAGTGTATTGGACTGTTGTTGGTGGTTTGCAACTGGTGGGTCCATTGATGCATGGGTGAGGCTTCAATGAATTCATAGTTGATGTCAATGTTAAAATTATTGTTCCCTGCAATTGCAATTTTCGAAATTCAACATCAATTGTTATCTTTTTTTTTTTCTTAATCCACCAATGTTAAAAATTATTTTTTTCTATAGATTAATCATTTCTTATTTATGAAGTATAGATGATAATATATCAATTGTTAGTATTAATGAATAGAAAGGATCTTATTTTTACGCATGTGTCTTTAAGAATAAAGAGAATAACAATGATAACTATCATAATTGACTTTTAACTAACATAACAAATTATATTTCTAATAGTTTGTGTTATAAGCGGGGATCGAATTCAAAACTATTAATTGTTTTACTTCAGTCACTAAATCTAGAAACAACGCTCTTTAGAATAAATATTTTTTGAGTAAATAGTGAATTTAATTCTTGAAATTGTACTGTCGGTTAATTTTTAGTTATTCAAATTTAAAAAATAATAAATTGTCCCTCGGTCCAAATATTTCTCTCATAAAATTCTATCAAAATTTATTATAAAATATCTATCAAAATTAATAAAAGTGTACAAGTTGACTAATTAAATAGTTTTTTATTACATCAAACAATTATAAAAGCTTTAAAATTGTGCTGAAAAATTTTAAAAAATCAACTAAATTAATTAACATTTTTTAATTTAAGAGATTAAATTACTATTTTATAAATTTCTGACTAAAATTTATAAAATATAAAAGATTTTGAAATGATGCA
>JBBPBR010000001.1:49089320-49109323 GCA_037974775.1 Cicer pinnatifidum | reverse complement strand
TTCTTTAAAAAAAACAAATTGATTATTTAGATTATAGTTAGATTTATTCAACATGGATGCTAATTATTTTCCTATGATGGTTGTAAACAATAGTATTACACTTCTTGATATATATTATATGTATTGTTTATTTTTTATAATGGATTCCATTTTATAACTTAAAATATTTACAATTTAAAAATATATTTTATGTGTAAGAGCTAGTGGGCTAGTAGTTGTATTACTTTTGTAGAATTGAACATTACACAAAAAATTTATTATAATTATGTGAATTGTAAATATAAATGATAAATTTTAGACTTAATTGTATTTTTGGTCTTCTTATTGTAGGTGAATCGCAAAACTAGTCTTCTATTTTATTTCTCTTCAGTTTTGATCTCCCAAATAAAATTTGAGTCTAAATCATGATTAATTGTCATTTTTTTTGACGACGTATAAAAAAAAATGGTGACGTGACTGACGTCTATGTGGATTAAAGTTATTATATTATTTTAAATTAAAAAAAAAATACAATTTATATTTTTAAAAATTATTATTATATTTTAAAAAAGTTGTCAAAATTAAGTAAAAAATCATAATCAAAATCAGCCTCAATTCAAAATGAACCAATTTAACCCCAATTCAAAATGAACCAATTCAAAATCAAAATCAGTCCCAATTCGTGAACCCTTTTCGTCAAAATCGAGCACTTCCCTTTTCATCATCATCTGATTTCATCTTCTTATTCATTGTTGTTCATCCTCTTCTTCATATTCGTTTTTCTTCTTCATCGTCTGTATTCTTCATCTGGTACTATATTGGTATGGTTTTGTTGTTTTGATTCAGTTAGGTTATGATTGTGTTTTTAACATGTTTTTACATATTTGTTTTGTTTTTAACATGCTGATTTTAACATGCTCTTATGGTTCTGTTTTTAACATTGTGATTATGTTTTTAAGAAGAATAATCCATATGAAAAATACAAACGATGAAGAAGAAAAATGAATATGAAGAAGAGGATGAATAAAAAAAAAAGGAAGAAAAGGGAAGATGAAGAAAAAGAAGATAAAAACGGATTATGATGAACAAGTGGTCGATTTTTTATTTTAGGATTTACATGCTTTATTGATTTTTGCATTGATTTGGGGCTGATACGTTGAATTGGGGCTGATTTTTTATTTTAATTTTGACTTTTCTTTTAAAATTTGGAACAATATAATAATAGGTTTTCTAAACATAAGTTGTATTTTTTAATTTGAAATAATATAATAATGACTTTTAATCCACATAGACGTCTGCCACCTCACCATTTTTTTTACACGTCATTAAAAAAAATGACAACTCATCATGATTTGGACTCAAATTCTGTTTGAGAGACCAAAACTGGAGAGAAACAAAACGGATTGACTACTTTCGTGATTCACCTAAAATAGAAAAATTAAACGTACAATTAAGCTTAAATTTTATTTATAATTAATAGATATCGAGTCATCTTCAATGGTCACATCATTTTAAAAAGTCTTAATATACATATATTTTGCTGTGTCACAACGATACATCTCTATTTTGATAAAGACAAATTTCAATATATAATAAAATTACAATAATATTTAATAAAAAAATTAAATGAAACATATTATAGAGACTAAAATATGACTGATCTCATATTATATAGATAAAAATGTATGTGAATCAATTTTTAAAATACTACTCATATTATATATAGATAAAAATGTATATGAATCAATTTTTAAAATACTACTGATATATAAAATAAGTCAACTAATTGTAATCTCTATTTAACAAAATCATAATACAGTAGTTGTCAATCATTATACACTTTACATTCTATTTTTGAATAAAATTTATGGTTTGACTTTGACTACTTCATGATGTTTTATTTAATTAAGCCAAAAGAAAAATGTCATGATGTATATTTAAAAATAATTTAAATTAAAATTGTGAAATTTAGTGGATGATGGTTGACCATTAAAATTAATTATTAAAAATAAAAATGATTTACATTTTTGGTGTATATTATATTAAATTCATTTAATAAAATACTTAGTTATTAAACAATTTTAAAAATGTAATTAAATTCATAAATTATTTTAGTAATGTATTAGCTAAAATTAAAAATATTTCGAATTATTTTTTTAGAAATAATAATTTTTTGACCCCGATTAAAAATATTTAATATTAGTATAATCATTTATCCATATTCATATAATTTTTGTTTTATATAAAACCAGTTGAAATAAACTATGATTGAAAAGAAAGCAAAAAGTCTATCGAAAAACAAAAATTCATATTTGTATAATTATTTTAGGAGTTTAATAGAAGAAATCAGAAAAGAGGTTTAGAATTTATTTTTCTTAAAATAATATTTTAATTAGAGATACCATCCTTCGTCTTAAATTTTATTTAATAATAAAATAAATAAATTATCCGGTAAAAAAAGGTAGAAATAATTGTTTTTCAATAAAATAAGTTGACATAACGATAGGAAAGAAAGTACTCCTAACTTTTTACCAGAAAACAAAAATGGTGTTCGATTTTTTAAAAATAAAATGTGCACGTGTCGACAAAGAAAGGCATGCACGGTAGTATTGAATGTCTGAATTCTGAACACCACAGTCAAAGAGGGCAGAATAAAAGGGTAGTCACAGTAATTAAACGAAAACGGAAGGGCATTAAGCGTAATTAGAATGCCAAGAATGACAACGACGCGTAGAGAGGGAGAAGCAGAAGCCAAAAAGTTGCATCCAAACAAAGCCTTCTCTCTTCTCTCTCTCTTTTTAAACACACACCTTATTGTGGTTTTCTCTTCCTCTGACCCTCCGCTCTTGTATTTGCAATCGCACCTTCTCGAACAATCTCATCCTCACCTCACACTTTCATATTCTTTCCGATCTCACCACTGTAAGTCATCCACTTCCAATCGATAACCCTAATTTTTACAGATCCCTAACGGATTCGCGCTTTGTTTTTAGCTTTTTGATTTCATCGATCATTCTTACAACTCGCAATTCAGCTTTGTTTTATTGTTTTTAATGCTTAAATTCATAATCAAGCGTTGTCTCTCGGTTTTTGTAAGATTTTGATTTTTGTTTGGATTAGGAATTTGATTGTTTTAATTTATACCTCTTTTTTTATGTGAGATTTTATGCTCTGATTAGTGTTTAGTTGATCTATGGGGCGTACTGCAATTTATTGATTTTTAATTTGAATTTGAGTGTTAGCGTTTGGATTTAAGCTGTGTTTATAGCTGTAGTTCACTCCCTCGGTGCTATTACTTTTATATTAAAATTTGCATATCCTCAACTGTATGTTTTTTCCCCCGATTTTCTGACAGTATATCTTAAATGACTGTGGCACCGTGTAAAACTTATTATTTTGTTAGTTGTTACGTTATGGGGTAGATGATAATTAAAACTATCATAATGGTTGTTGGGTTACTTGGGCAAAATTGTGTTGTCAGTTCACTAATTGTAGAATTTTTTACTTAGAAGCAAAAAATTCTGGATACAATTTATGGATTATACTGTTTATAATGTCCCCTTGCATACAATGTTTACTTGACGGTCTGATGTGTGTTTTCTGGTCTACTGAATTTTCATCCAGTGCAATCATGAGTGATGAAGGAGAAAGGACTTGTCCTCTCTGTGCTGAAGAGATGGATTTGACAGATCAGCAATTGAGACCATGCAAATGCGGCTACCAGGTTTGATTCTATTTCTATGTTCTTGTTATTGGGCAATAATCTGAAGGTATTTATATAACCTGTTGGATAAGATAATGTTGTGTTTTTTTGGGTAAGGTTTCTTTATCAATTGGGTCACTTGATTTGTTGGTCCCTGTATATTTTTTTATCTGTTGATCTATTAACATTTGGTATTCTTCACTGCTTACTATTCTTCCCTCCCTGTCCTTTCTTAGTCCTATTTTATGCAGCCTTTAATCGTACAATACAATGTGGCATTTATTATTGTTGAATGAATACTGTGGTTACTCTCTTAACTATATGGTACAAGTTAGATCTTTTACTGGTCAGAATTAAGTGTTACTCCCGTCACTGTTGTAAATCAATATGCATTGAAGATACAGGTGCTGTTGTTTGTATTTTGTTTCCTGAGACATGCTTGTTTTCTTTAATCACAAACACCACTAATGATGAAGGCCAATTTCATCTGTAAACGACTGTAGATATGTGTCTGGTGTTGGCATCACATAATGGACATGGCTGAGAAGGATGACACAGAGGGACGGTGCCCTGCATGTCGATCTCCATACGATAAGGAAAAGATTGTCGGGATGGCTGCAAACTGTGAGAGGTTATTCTATTAACAGTATATATCAGTCTGCCTGAAATTTTTATTCTTTACACATTCCCTTCTTTCCCTTTTTAATTATGCATGCATGCATGCATCTGTATAACTATCTGTCATGTCTTATAAACTTTTTAACTAAGTTATAATACTATATTATTAGGATTGGAAACTCTGATGTTGTACTTTTGGTTTTAGAAAATATTTTGTTTTCATTTTATTCCCTAATCCCTTTCATTTTTAATTGCAGAAATGTCATCTTGTTTTTACTTTGTTTCCCGTTTTCAAAGATTGTTTGGACTATTTTCTGTTCAAAACTTGTAAAACAAGAAACATGGTGATATTTTTGTGATTAAAATTGAAAGTAGAAAACGATAGCCAAACAGACCCTACATTCTCAGTTTCATAGATCTTGCTAGTTAGAAGCTTCTTTTAATGCTTCAATACTTGGTCTTTTATGGATGTTTCTCTTGCTGATAATATCTTTGCTTAGATTGGTGGCTGTTCGTACGGATAGAAAGATGAAGAGCCAGAAGGCGAAGTCTAAATCATCTGAAGGACGGAAGCAGCTCAGCAGTGTTCGAGTTATTCAGCGGAATCTTGTTTACATAGTGGGATTGCCTCTCAATCTGGCTGATGAAGATGTAATATTTTTAGCACATCTGCTTCCATTAGTTTCCATCTTGTGCAATTTTTTTCCAAAAAAAGTTTTACCTTCCCATCCTCGTACTTTCATTCTCCTTCTTGTTCTCAATGTAAGATTTAAATTTTTATGGACATTTATGCAGTTTCTCCAGCACCGTGAGTATTTTGGTCAGTATGGGGCAGTCTTGAAAGTGTCAATGTCTCGGACAGCAGCTGGTGTTGTTCAGCAGTTTCCAAACAATACATGTAGTGTGTAAGTTTGTGGCTTAGCTTTTCTTCCTTAGTCGTATTTGCATGATCATCATAACAGCCATGGCAGCCAATAAAGTGGCATAGCAGAGTCGCTCTTGGCCATTCCTAAAAGTTAGTGGCGCTAATCTCTTGGTAGTCACGTTCTTTGTTTTATCCTCTCTAAAATCCACCACAATCTAGTAGACACTGTCATTAAACTCTGATTGGTCAGTGATCAAAATAGTGTCACTAGTTGAACGACCTAAACTGGTATATTTTAAATTCATAAAGTTTAGACTGAATATATATTAGTCGGAAGAGATAGCTAATAACGTGTTGGTCTAGTGGAAGTGTTTATTTTTTTAAGAGGTCAAGTCATTGGTTTGATCCCTATGATGTCCTAACATGACAGCCACCGTCTGCAACCCTCAAGGCGTCTTCTTGATTGATTTTTATTTGGGACTTCACCTTGTTGAGGGGGAAATCTGGATTCTCTTTGCTGGTTGATTGTGAGCAACAGAAGCACGGTCTGCTATGTGAGGAGGCTTGTTTTTGGTTTTTATTTTGAAAAAAATAAAAAGACAGCATGGAACGACATCATGCCACATCTGGTCTGAGTACCCACTAGTTCAACTGGAAAACCATCAGGGACCCACCAGTTTCATGGCATATGAGATTGGACTACTACCTTAAATCAGTCATATCACCAATTCTTGGTCCATTGACCCTCTAGAAGTCAATATAATTTCGGGGATTAGAAATCACTTTGACAGTCATAATCTATGTATTGACATTGTAATTTGCTATCATGTTTTTAAGTTCGTAAATAGACTGTTAACCGTTTAACTCTAAATCTCCTTTAATTGTTTGGCCTATTATAGTTTTTTCGTGATCCCCCTCTACTTCTAAGCTTTAACTGTTAGACTATTCTCCATCTTGTTAATCCTCGTTACCGTGCTTCTATGGGTCTTCTCCACACATATCAAAACCACTTAGGATGTGATTCTAGGGCTACCCAAATTTCTAGCTGAAAATTGTATTTCTAATCATATATTGTCGACCATTTATATATCTTATTTCATTTATCATAATTTTATTAAATGTTGCAGCTCCTAAAGGAAGGATTTTTGGTTTCAGATATATTACTTATTCAAAGGAAGAAGAAGCAATTCGATGTATTCAAAATGTACATGGATTTGTTTTGGAGGGTAGACCTTTAAGGTATCAATGTTTGCACTTGTTGAGGCCTTCTAATTATGGGAATGGGATGATTGACCTCTGGTTCTAGCTTTTCAGTTCTTTATGTTATTTGTTTGTACATTTCAGGGCTTGTTTTGGAACAACTAAATATTGTCATGCATGGCTCAGAAACACGGTTTGAAAATTCCTATTTCTTATATAAATTTTTACCTTTTTCTCGACTAGTTAAGTTATTAATTGAGGATAGATCTCGACGACCAACCAGCCTTGCAGCAATCCGGATTGTGTATATCTGCATGAGATTGGCTCTGAAGAAGACAGTTTTACAAAAGATGAAATAGTTTCAGCTTACACTAGGTACTTCTATTGAATGAATTTGAATGTGTGAGGCGTATTATGATTTGTTTTAAAAATGAAATCTTATGTTGCAATTGGTTCTTCTCCCTTGTCATGTAAGCATTTCACATCATTATTTAGTTTTTAATTATAATTGATCGATCTACCTTACTTTTCTGTAATGCTAAAGTATTTGAGGATAGCTGAAATTTTAACTTTGTGAATATCATGTTGACTATGGTTAAATGTTCGAAACTCCCCATGTAGTGCAACTGTTTTTGAAGGCAATTGGCAAGCTTTAGCTATTTTTACAGTAGCTAATTAATGAAAGCATCTATTTTTTGAATGGATTAGAAGGGTTTCACATTGCATCTACGTTGTCAGTCACAGAGCGCCCAACCCCGAAAATGGGATAGCGGGATGACCGCTATTGTGAAGATCAAAAAACAGTATTTAAGCTAAGCATAAAATACAAACAGTAGACAAAAATACTAAAAAATGGCAAGTAACGACCTTCTTTCGCAATACCTCCTTTCGTAACCTTCTCACAAAAATCACAAGTAACAACCTTCTTGTCATTAATATCCACCAAAGAATTCTACCGGGGGAAAACAGTGGAAGAAGAAGAAAAACAGAGGAATAAGAAAAAACGAGAGGAAGCAGAGCTGAAGAAGAAAGGAGAAGAAGAGCATGAAGAAACGAGAAGGAAAAAAATAAGAAGAACAAAAACAGAGGAAGAAAGGTCTAGAAATAATCAAATAAGAGGGAGGGAGTGAAAAGACTCAAATATTCTTAATGAAATTAAAAAAATCAACAAAACCTGTAAAAAAATAGAGTAGCAGGTCATGGATCCAGGTCGGGTCGCGACACATCAGTGCATTGGGGTGCTATTCCTGCTGCATTTGCCGCAACCGGTGACAGCGGTTTCACGGTCAGATGCACCGCGGGGACGATGTCCGGCGCACCGTATTTCGCTGTCGCACGCGATAGTGCCGCCATTAACAACAGAGCATTGCATAAAGTTTGTTACCTTCCGTTAGTGCCATTGGAGAGAGGCAAATGTAAATCCTTTTGTAAGTGTCAATGAGCCCTAAGGTCTTCCCTATCTTGGATTGGGACACCATCCTCGACCCTAAAATTTATTAACAAAAAAATTGTGTTGCCAGAATTTTTTCTTATCTGTTTCCCGGTATCTCTTACTTGAACTGCATGTAATACTTTTCTTATAATGGTTTAGTCACTTGGTTTTTTTTTTTTGAAGAAGTCGTGTTCAGCAAGTTACCGGTGTTGCAAGCAACATGGAACGGCGGTCAGGAAATGTATTGCCTCCTCCATTGGATGATTACACGAGCAACACTTCAGGCAAACCCATTGCAAAAAATTCTTTAAGTGTATGGCATTTCTTTTTATTCTACTTTTAACTCTTTTTTATGTTATATTGCCTCCATTTTTGGGTGTTGGCCTTTATCACATCATTTCCATGTTCTGATTTGATATTTAGTTGCTTTCCAGATTAACTAACTATACTGCAAAATGCACTTTGCAGCTGAACATTTTATTACTAACTTTATATTTTGATTGTGGAGCAGAACTCTGTTAGCACCGTAAAAGGTTCGCCTCCTGATGGAAGTCCTGCAAAGCTTATGGCTCCTGCATGGTAATTTATTGTTTGGATTTGGATTGGAATGTTGCGACTTGAGATTGTTTGAAGTTAATTAATGTTCCAATCTGTGTTTCTAGGGGTTTACGGACTACAAATTGTCAGCCAGCTGCTGGTGGTCTATTATGTCCAAACGGACTGTCGAAGCCCAAGCCTGATTCAATCAGCAGCTCACTACCCTTTTCCTCGGCTGTTGCAGGCCCAATTCAAGCTTCATTGCATAGTGAAACAATAAAGAGGCCACTGTCAAGTGATGGGCGTCATAGTATACTGCCTGGAGTGAAAAATAATTGTATAGATGTTGTGGCAGGTGCTGATGAAAAAACTTTGGCTTCTGATGTTTCTTATGCGCCTGTGAATTTTAACAGCCAGTTCCCATCTATACCATTAGCCAGAGAAAGTGATAGAGGGGGTTGTACAACATCAAGCACAACGAATTCTATTGACATCACAACAAGTTCAAATGACAGCTTTAGTCCTGAGGAAGCAATTATTGTTACCAATGAAGAGATTCAAAATTTGTCTTATGAGTTGTCCTCTGTTGACCTTGATAGAAATGCCCAAAATGAACATTACAACATAACCAAACCCAGCAGCCCACCTACTGATTTTGTATTGGTTAAGCCTATGCAATCTCAAGGATCACAACATAATGTTGAAAAATTTAGAGATGTAATTATAACAAATGCAGCCAGTAAATCCTCTGTATTGGATAACGAGTTTTATAATTCGAAGGAACAATATGATTTGAAATTGGATTCTCAATCTCAGGTAGGATCAGGTTATCCTGAAGTAGATGATGATGATGTGACATCTTTCGATAACCAGAGACTTAAGGATCCAGAAGTTGTTTGTCATTCTTATTCGCCTTTCCTTCGTGTGTCAAATAATTATAATCCTCATCCTCTGCAACATGGTGATCCTTGTACTGTTGTAAATTCCGGTTCTTTAGCCACAAATAATGTAGTTGGGGATGATCCAAAAGCATTATGCAATGGATATCCTGAGAAATTGGTCAGCACCAACTCTTACAGGTTGCTTGATGATGAAAGGAATGATAATAACATAGGAAGATTAGCTAGCGAAGCAGTTAATATTGGAAGTGATGTCTCTACAGATAAGGGTGAGAGTAGTATAATTTCAAATATATTGTCCATGGAGTTTGATCCCTGGGATGACTCACTAATATCACCCCATAATTTGGCCAAGTTGTTGAGTGACAATACTGACAATCAGAATGGTCTGCTAAAGAAATCTAGTTCTTGTAATGGCCAAACCAATCAATCAAGATTTTCTTTTGCAAGACAAGACGAATCCAAAATCCAAGCCTTTGATGTGAACCCATCGCATGGTGCCAACCAACAGTTTCTCAAAAGCCGCTCACTCATCCGAGATTTTGTGGAAACAACAGACGTGTCTTTGGACAAAATGGGTATTGCAAATGGCTTTCCTGTTAATAAAGTTGAGGAATATGAGAATCTAGGCAGTGGTCATTTTGTTGCTTCTAATAATCTTTCTGGTGAGTATTAATAGCTTACATAAACTAGCCACTGTTGCTTTTTATGTAGCGTTTTCTTGTCATTGGTTCCTTTGCTACTTTTTCTAATTTTGTACTGATGTTATTTAATTGGTGTCAATTTTGCTAGAAGATTCTTCTTTATGAGTAATATGAATTTTAAAAATATCTTACTTTTGGTGGAGTTTTCTAGAACATACTTTTAATAGGTGTTAGGAACCTAGAGGACCCAAGACCACAATTGGAAGTGTATTCCAGCAGGAATAGAGGTTAGCTAGCAAGCTATTGGAAGTGTATAGAAGGGTTGCTAGATGAATTGCCATTGCAAGGATCAAATTTCTTTTCTAAAATAGATTTGAATGTCAGGTATCAGTAGGTTCAGATATATGAAGTTGACATTCCAAAAACCATGTCCAAAACACAAGGTGACTATGAGTTGAAGGGCAGGCCATTTGGATTACACAACGCCCTGCCACATTCCAATATGCGATGAATTCAACGTTGTAGCCCTAGCTTTTTAGACTCATGTACAGTAGAACATCTGAAAATATTGCTGACTCCCCTTCAGCAATCCCATTGCGTTGCAAATTAAAAGTGCAACTCTGGTAAGATGATCGATTACCTAGGACATATCATTTCCCGGTAAGGGATTTATATGGATTCCCCCTACCCCAAAAAAGAAAGTCGATTAATTCCAAAGGATGCTGACTGTTAGGGGATATATGGGATTTATAGGCCATTACAGATGGTTTCTCGATGATTATGGGACGATTGCTAGCCCCTAATAAATTTGCTGAATAAGGGTGTTCTCATGGAACATGGAGACTGAGGGTTATTTTTAGAAAACTACAGTAGGCCATAATGGAAGCCGTTGTTTTATCCGTGCTCAATTTTAACAAACTACTTACCATTGAATGTGATGCATTAGGAAGAGAGCAGGTACGTTGTTATCTAAAGGAAAACAACCTATCAATTATTTCAACAAAACTCTTGCTCCCGTCACCTCTAAATCCATTTATGATAAGGACCTAGTGATGGAGATCCAGCATTAGAGACCCTCTTAAGTTGCCAAAGTTGAACACACTTGAGGAGGGGTGAGAAAGACATGGGGATGTATGCAATTTGAAATCTTTTCCGGCCTAAACTGTTACAAATTGAGGAGGCAGTGAAGGGGGGATTCTAAGTTGAGGTAGAATATAGAGGAGCTTGAAAGGGATCCCAATTCACCATCACTATACTCTGAAGTAGAACTGATTGCACTATATAGGCAGATTTGTATTAACACCTAATTCAGCTAGATCCCGTAAGTTTCTGCAGGAATTTTGCATCATTCTCAGAGGGCCACTTAGGAAATTACAGAACTTGTAGAAGGATAGTGCAGTCCTTATATTGGTTGGAGTGGAAAGAAGAGAGATATTACCAATTTTTTATCTAGCTTCCATAGAGAAAATACTTGGTGCTTCCCCAAAGGACTCCTGCAATGGCTGCAGATCCCAATGCCATTTGGGAAGTTAGCGTTGACTTTATCACGACCCTCCAAAGTCAAGAGATTTGACACCATTTTTCGTCATCGGGGATAGGCAGAGCTAGTATGCACATTTTATCCCAATTGAACACCCTTATTCTGCCCTCTCTATAACATAATTTTTTGCCAAGGAAATGACGCGGTTTCTGGCACATCTGAGATCCCTCATTCATGAGTGGTTTGTGGCAGGAACTCTTCAAGTTGTAATGTACACAGCTGCACATGGGTAATGCTTACCATTCTGAAACTGTTGCTCAAAACAGAGTCGACAAACAGAATATTTTAGGCATCTTTGAGATGTTTTTCAAGTGAGCAACTCAAGGCCCAAATTGACTTCATACAGTGTCAGAATATTGGTACAACACCTGCTTCTAAGCTACAGCCAAGTGAACCCTGTTTGATATAGTATACGTGACTCCACCCCTATCTCTGTCCGAATTATTTCCCGGAGAAATTGTTGTGCAGTCGGTAGCTCAAGATTTACAAGCAGTGTTGAGGCAATTGAAATACCTTCTCAACAGGGACCAATGTGCAGATTGGTTACCTTAAAAGCAAACCACAGACAAGGAACACTGGAGAAGACTCTACAACCCAAGCTAGATATCGAATATTATGGGCCGTTTCTGCTTGTCAAGCAGGGAGGCAGCTGCGTTTCAATTACAGCTGCCAAAGTAGGCCAAAATTCAGGTTTTATTATATGCCAACTGAAGATGCAATTGGACAGCAATCAGGTGATTAGGTTCGTCCACTAGAATCACAGATTGAGGCATTACACAGATAGAGTCGTTATAGAACTGAAGAGCAATTAGCAAAGGAGCAGACTAGGTGCAATACTCTATGAGAGGATCTCCTATTTGTCACTACCTAGCTTCCTCAATTCAACCATGAAGACAAAGGTTGAAACTCCTTGGTGTTAGGATCAAAGAAGGGCCAAGCCCAGTATTGAAAGTGTATTCCAGAAGGAATAAAGGTTAGCTAGAGATTAATCAGTAAGCAGGGAGTTTGTTTGACAATTAGGTGTAGGGTACTTAGATATAGCTCTCATGATAGAAGAGTAAATGTTGTTTTTGTAATTAAACTGTATAATCAGTTTTAAGGGAAATTTACCTTGCCAGAGGAGTGCCCTTTGATACTTCAATTCATTGATTCTTTCTTCTCTCTCTATGAACTGGGGATCTAACAAAAGCCCTATAGTTGGGAGCTAACTTTAAAATCAATGGCTCTCATACATCAACAAAAGTTGGCTTTTCGACATAGTTGAGAGAATGGCTAATGACTATTGCTGGAGTACACTTGTACGTTTCTGAAAAAAAGTAAAAAGGTCAATTGGTTAGTAATTACTCTTTAATGTATGATATCATGGCCTTTCAATTGTGTGGTGTTTTTTTACAGTAGAGTAGGTCACTGATTATGATCATGTGACCGAGTTGAAAGTGAAATAGTAGCTTCGAAATTTTTTGTGTCTTTGTAAAGACATGAAATGATTTTCCTTTATTGTGGGTTTCAGCTGTTTCCAAAGCACAAATTTCAGCGCCCCCAGGATTTTCAGAGCCAAGTAGGCCACCACCTCCCGGTTTTTCTTCTCATGAGAGAATGACACAGGCTTTTGACTCAATTTCTGGTTAGTTATTGCTTCATCTGACTCATAGCTACTTTCTGCATATAAGTTGAATGTAATTGTTTTTCTTTTGACAGGGAATTCATTGCTTGACCCTTCTTTCTTACTGAGAAATTCATATCAGACACCATCAACTGGGAATTTTGGAGGTGCAGGAGACATTGAGTTTATCGATCCCGCTATTTTGGCAGTTGGTGAGGGGAGACTTCATGGTGCGCTAAACAGCCCAATGCTAGACATACGTTCCAATTACACCCCACAATTAAATTACCTTGAGAATGAGGCCAGACTTCAGTTATTGATGCAAAGATCTCTCCCGCCACAACAAAACCACCGATTTTCAGAATTTGGGAACAATTTTTCTCAGCTTAGTAATTCTTATGGCATTTCTTCACGGATAGATCAATTACAAGTCGGTAATCTTACCTCATTCCCTCAACTATCTCTCCAGCAGTCTAGAAATGCTGTCTTGTCAAATGGCAATTGGGATGGGTGGAATGAAATGCAGAATGGAAATAATATAGGAATGGCTGAGCTTTTGAGAAACGAAAGACTTGGATTTAACAAGTTTTATAGAGGATATGATGATTCAAAGTACCGGATGCCAAATTCTGGGGATTTATACAACAGGACATTTGGGATTTGAATTTGTTGGCTATATTGTTGTCAATTTTGGCCATGGCAAAGCCAAGGCAGAAATGGGAAAGTACAATTTTTTCTGCATTGCTAAAGGTGATGGGGCTGGCTCTCGACATAATTTATCTCTCGACATTATGATGATGCTCGAAGAAGTGCAGTTTATAACTGCTGCTGGTAATATTTCAAGCTTCCTCTTTTCCTGATTTAAAATGGTTTAGTTGGCTTCTAATAGCATAGTCCTTAATGTGTGCAATAAAATGTCTTCAACTACTTGTCAGCCAGTATTATATTTTAATTATGGCAATTATGACTCAGTTTTCCTCCCTTGTCTATGTTGTAGTTCTGGATTTGCCGAAGCAAGGTGTGTGAGATGTAAGAAATCAACCGTGGATCAGAACATGATCCTTAGCACTTACATCGTCGTCGAGTGTTCTCTTTATAAGTGCAGACGATGAAATTTTGTTGATTGACAGTCAAATAATCAGCTCTATATTTATTGGTATTGTAATTTTCTTTACTGAACTTGTGGATATAGATAGAGGTTTGGTGCGGAATTATTCAATGGTAAAAAATGTTGGCAGCAGTTTCATCATCATGTTTGATATAGAATTTTTCACTTTTTGACTATCATAACATGTAATTCCTTCTGAGTGCGTAACTCTGTTGCCACCTGGGCAGGTTTATTGTCTTCTTTTACCAATTACTTGTGTTTTTTTTGTGTGCGTAAATATTTTCATTGCAGTCGAGCACATTGTATGTTTCAGGAAATTACAATGCGGTAATACTTTATTTTTAATTATTTGATTTGGTGAGGTGTCGTTTATGAGTGGAAAGAGTTTTAAAACATTCTATTAGGTGACTTTATTAATGCCTTAACTATATAGCTAGGCTAATTACTTTAACTACGATTTCCACAAAAGTTTATTTCTTTTATATGAAAACTCTTTAATATTTCTACATTTACTCTGCACAAGAAATTATTCATTCATTGAGTTCTCTGCTCTTGAGATTGGGTTTTAGCTAGTAATTCCTAGAATCCAAATTTCCCATCTCAATTGGTATCCGAGCCTTAAATCTGGCGCTCACCACTGAAGTTATGCACAATCAAATGGAAATTGAAACCATTGACATCACTGGAGCGTCGTATCCTACGGAATGTGGTTGAATTGCAAGACAATTTTGTCATTGATGGATAAATTCATGGTAGACGTCATGCAATCAAATTTATGCTCACAAATCGATTTTTACCATATGTGGGCGGTTTTGCGGCATGCAACCAGAAACCTTGCTACCAACGTGGGAATATCGCCATTGAAAAAATGAGAGGAAGCTCGGACTAACACAATCCATTAAGTGTTGATTTTAACTCTCAATCACAAATCTACCATGGTTTTAGAAGTGGTCACTTTAAAGGTTGAGTCGGATGAGGAAGTTGAAAGGGTCTGTTTCCAGAAACCATCAACCCCAAATTGCAATTTGCTCTCTACCCATAATTTTATGGGTTGCTCCTCAATGAGCCACACAACCATCAAAACATGCAGAATATCAAGTAGTTGTTGCAAATTTCCTGCGGTCATTCCCTTGTAAACAAAACACTCATGTTCAAACTCTACAATCACAAGTTAGGAGAAACCCACACCGTTGAACCAACAACAACGGAATACGACATCTTCTGTGCTGCATACAGTGCTACGTTCGAAAGGTATTTCAATTTCAAAAGATGATTTTGGAGTTGGATCGAGCACATTATCACTAAAGTAACTCTCGCCATTTGAACTGCAATAATCGTTCGAAATTTGATCTCTCGTCGAACACAATTAGTGCGTTTGCAAAATCATTACATCTAAGCTTCTTCAGCAGCTTTAGGTGTTTCGATCCTAGTGTGTCGTTCTCACTCTTGTTTCCGCCACCATGTTCTGCTTTGATCTCGTTCTAATCGATAGAGTCATCACTTGGACAAGCTTTGAGTTGGCCATGGGTACCAAAGACGATTAGACTCCACTTCAGACTTAGGATTTCCAATTATATTTTGTCCAACGGAGGTGCAAAATTTTCCTATGGATAAGAAGGGTTTGTCTTCGACGATTTTAAATTCATTCTCTAGTTAGTATAGACATTGCCGATGAAGGTAGCGTCACGCTTTCTACTTTTAATGCAAAAATGTGAAAGATTCTATGTGAGCCTCCCTTTGTCCCCTTTAATGGGTACTTGGACCTTGAGTATCCAACTCGTTAGAAATCACTACTTCATATACAACCATTTCAGGTAAATTCAATGCTTTCAATGTTGATATGTGCATTGGTATGTTTCTCATCATTCTATTACTTACATTAGAAATGATCATGTTATAGGAACCATTTACCATATTGTTCTCTATTTACTTCTGTGTGGTTGAAGATGGTTGTGTTAGTACAATTTTTAGTAATTTTGTTGAAGAAGTATGGATTATTTTCTCCATGTCAATTACCATTGAGTGCAAGCTATTAAATTTGCTATCCATGTTCAGAGTATTTACTTTTGAAGAGGGTGTTATTATGCCTCTAGTATATAGCAGAACAACTTCAAAAACTTATTGTGACTCAATCACATGCCATGTCTGCCACCTATTCTAAAGGTTTGAACTCCTCTGATATGTCAGGTATATCTCCTTCCATATAGTTTCTTGATTCTGGAGCATCTCATCATATGACATACGATGATAAACCTTTTGTGTATGTGAAACCTGTCACGTTTGTGTCGATTATGACTGCTGATGGCACTCCTATGCCACTAACATGCATTGGTTCTGTTTCCACACCTAACATGTCTATTTTTGATGTTTATTATATTCCTAATCTTACTCTGAGTCTTACTTTTGTTAGTCAAATATGTGACTTCGGTTATTCAATTATAATTTCTTCCACTTCTTGTTGTGCGCATGATCCACATTCCGGGAGGCTGATTGGGACAGGCCATAGACAGTGGGGTTTTATGTTTTGGATGATCTGCGACTTCCAGATACTGCAGCCTCAACAACTACTGCTGACTTATTATCTAGTTTTCGCTTGAATTCCTTATCTTCTAATTTTTATTTATGGCATTCTCGCCTTGGACATGTTTCTGCTTCTAGATTAAAATATTTGGCTTATGCTGAAGCCTTAGGAAAGTTACAAACTTGTGATATCTTAGATTGTTGTGGTTGTAAACTTGCTAAATTTCTAGTTTTACCGTTTAATAAAAGTGTTTCCATTTCATATGCGCCTTTTGATTTAGTTCACTCTGATGTTTGGGGTCCATCACCGGTTCTCACCAAAGGTGGATCTAGATATTATGTTTCGCTTATTGATGATTACACTCGTTATTGTTGGGTTTATCTTATAAAAAACCGGTATGAATTTTTTGATATTTATCATATGTTTCGTGCAATGGTCAAAATTCAACATAATTCTGTTATAAAGTGCTTTCGTTGTGATTTAGGTGGTGAATGTACCTCTAATAAATTTTCTGAATAACTTGCTTATGATGGCACCCTCCACCAAACGTCTTATACATATACTCCTTAACAAAATGGAGTTGCTGAAAGGAAACACCGTCATATTATAGAGACTGTTCATCCTTTTGTTGTCCGCTTCAGTTCCTAGTGAGTTTTGGGGAGAAGTAGTTCTTACTGTTGTTCATGTTATAAATAAAATTACATCCTCTATCATATCAGGTTTGTTTCCCTTTGAAAAATTATATACTTCTACCCCTGATTACTATTTTTTGAAAGTTTTTGGTTCTACTTATTTTGTTCTTCGCCTTCAAGTAGAGCGTAGTAAGTTGTCTTCTCGTTCAGTCATGTGTGTTTTTCTTGGTTATGGGGATGGTCAAAAAGGTTATCGTTGTTATGATCCTCATACAAGAAAATTTTATGTATCTCGTAATGTTGTTTTTCTTGAGCACATCCATTTTTACTCTATTTCCTCTGATTGTCATATTACTAAGAGTTCTGAACTAATCCATATTGATCCGTTTGGTTCTAGTGATTGTAATGTTGAGAATTGCTGGACATCCCTCTTGTCCCCCCAACTGTCCAATCACCTTCACCTCATGCGATTGTTGATCCTCCTCGTTACCCCTCTCGTCAACGTAAGTCTACTCAATTACCTGATTTTGTCTATTCCACTTACTCAACTTCATTTACTTCTCTTAACCTCTATTCACAGTTTGTTTTAACCTCTTTGGCATCAGACTATGGCAGAAGAACTATATGCATTGCACAAAACCAACACTTGGGAATTAGTACCTCTTCCTCTTGGGAAATGTGCTATTGGGTTTCATTGGGTATACAAGATCAAAACTAAGTCTGATGGGTCAGTTGAGCGCTACAAAGCACGTCTTGTTGCTAAGGGTTTTTCTCAATAATATGGTATGAATTACGAAGAAACTTTTGCTCCTGTAGCCAAGATGACCACTATTCGTACTCTTATTGCAGTTGCATCTATTCGTCAATGACATATTTCCCAAATGAATGTCAAAAATATTTTTTTAAATGGTGAGCTTCATGAAGAAGTCTATATGGTCCCTCCACAAGGAGTTTCTCATAATCATGGGGAAGTATGTAAGTTAAAAAAGGCTTTATATGGTCTTAAACAGGCTTCTCGAGCTTAGTTTGAGAAATTCTCTATTAAGATCACTTCTCTTGGTTTCCGCTATAGTGAATATGATTATGCATTGTTTATAAGGTTCACCACTTATGGTCGCATTTTACTTTCTTAATATGTTGATGATATGATTATTACAAATGATGATGTTAGTGGAATCAATGAGTTGAAATTGCAGTTAGTCAAACAGTTTGAGATGAATGACTTATGAACTCTTCGCTATTTCTTGGGGATTGAAGTTGCCTACTCTCCTATAAACTACCTTTTTTTCTCAATATATGTACATTGCCAATATTCTAGACCAGACTCATCTTTCTGATACTAGAGCTGTAGATATTCCTCTTGAGTTGAATATGAAATATGCTTTCTCGGATGGTGTTCCTTTACTAGATTGCACTTTGTATTGTACTTTGGTTGACAGCTTAGTGTATCTTACGATTACCAGACCTGACATTGCTTATGTTGTTCATGTTGTTAGTCATTTTGTTGTCTCTCCCACTATAGTACATTGGGCAGCAGTTCTTCGGATTCTTCGTAATCTTCGAGGAACTCAATTTCAAGGCCTTCTCTTTCCATTGTCATCTTCATTGGAGTTACGAGCTTATTCAGATGTTGATTGGGCTGGTGATACCACATATCGTAAATCCACCACAGGGTTTTGTATCTTTCTTGGAAACTCTCTTATTTCTTGGAAGAGTAAGAAACATGACATTGTCTCTCGCTCCTCTACAGAAGCTGAGTATCGTGCTATGGCATCCACTACCGCTGAAATAATTTGATTGTGTTGACTTTTGTCTGATATGAGTATTTCTCTTTCTGAGTCAACCCCGATGCATTGCGATAACAAGAGTGCTATTGGAATTGCTCACAACTCGGTCTTTCATGAACACACCAAACACATTGAGATTGATTGTCATCTTACTCGTCATCATCTTCAACATGGAACCGCTACTCTACAGTTTGTCTCTTCATCTTTATAGATTGTTGATTTGTTCACAAAGATGCATTCCATTAAACGTTTTCGTTTTTTAGTTGACAAACTCTCGATGTTCCATGTTAATGCATCGTGAGTTTGAGGGGAGATGTTAGATAATGTTATTATATATTAGTAGTAAGGGTATTTTAGACATTTTTATTCTCTTGTATATATACTCATTCTAACTCTATTAACTCTAATTTTTTTGTTTTATTCTATGTTATAAAACTCTAGAGTGGTTGTCTCTATTCTTCCTCTCTTTATTGTTAACAACAACACTTTGGAAATGTGTTAGCTATATAGTTAGGCCAATTATGTTGAATGAAAGTAACTCACATTTCAATAAGGCTTATCTTCATGTATATGAAAACTAATATTTCTATTTTTTTCTTTCATTGTGCACCATAAATCAATCATTTATTGAATATTTTGCTCTTTAGATTGAGTTTTAACATTGTAATTTCTAAAATTCAAATATTTTGTCTCATCGTATGCATGATTGCATACAAAGAATAAGTTTGTAATCTGTGTGATTTATGCAATTTTTTAGCTTAGGCTAATTGCACAGTTATGTATTATTTTACATATTAAAATCATATTATATATAGGTTTTGATCAAAGTTAGACTAAAATATATAATGAGCTTTAATTAGGATTGAAATAATTTAAATAGTCATTGAGTTCGATCTCTAATTGAACTGTTGACCAAATTTTATGTGTCTTTTAAC
>JBBPBR010000001.1:49064190-49076046 GCA_037974775.1 Cicer pinnatifidum | reverse complement strand
GTATAATAGTAGTAAAACGTCTTTTTTCTAATTTTGAGTCTTTTAGAGGAAAAATAATGTTTCTAAATACAGACATAACTTTTATTAATACCGTTAATTTGTATTAATGATAAAAAGTTAGAGATATACACAAATACAAAATAGACATATAACATATTATTCGTTGCTCTTCACACCATCCAATACCCGGTTCGATTATCTAGTTTAGTACTAATTTGTAAGGAAATTCAGTTTCCTATTATTTAGTTAAATACGTCTTTTTTATAATTTAAATTTTATTTATTTTTTACATTTTGATTTTAGATTTGATGTCAATTTTTTTAATGAAATTATCTTTGATGTCGGAAAAGAATTACAAACTCATTTGTAATTTTAACGATGATTAATGATAATTTTCATAAATATAAATTATTGATTCTCTTCATCTTTTTAATTGAGACGACAATTTCAATTATACAAAATAAATTTGGATTGACATATTTGTTTGCTTTTATTGTTTATATTATGAAAATTCTCATTGATTTATGAAATATTTATGTTAAATATGATACTTAATTAGAAAACTTTAGACTTAGAGTTAGTCTTTGGTAGTTAGTTTTCGGTTAGTTAGTTAGAACTATTTTGTTTGTTACTCCTAAATTGTAAACAATTTATATATAAGTTAAAACAAGAGAAGAAAAGAGATAGAACAAAAACAAAGCAAGCTGCAGTTTCAAGAAGTTTGTAATCATTTTCATCTCATTATTACGATAATTCAAGTCGAATTCAGTCCCCTAGATGTAGCAGTTAATCTCTGAACTGGGTTAACAATTTATGTGTGTTCATTCTAGAATTGAAAGCATTAAAAATATGTTAGTCAGAAAACAGAGAACGTTCTCCGTTTTGAAACTGATCATTCTCCGTTTTCAGTTTCAATCATTATGCGTTTTTCTGGACAAAACCAAAAAATAGTCTTGGTTTAATTACTCATTGATCTTCGTTTTTTACAACAACTGATATCAAGAGCACGAAAGTATTCGATTCAAGGGAAAGATGGTATCAACAAAGTATGTACTTGAAAAATTCGATGGGAATAATGATTTTGGGTTATGGTGTCTCAAGATGAAAGTGTTGTTGGTTCATCAAGGTTTGACAAAAACACTCGGAGGAAAGAAAGACATGGCATCCACACTACCAGAAAAGGAGAAAAATGATATCATGGACAAGGCTTTAATCTTGAGTGTTGGAGAAATGTTATGAATGAGGTGTCAAATGAGACCTTTGCAGCAGGTATTTGGCTCAAATTAGAATTTTTATATCTGACAAAATTATTAGCAAATCGTTTGTACTTAAAACAAAAATTATATACTTTCAAGATGCAACCTGGGAGATCAATTGAAAATGATATTGATGAGTTTAATAAGATTTTATTATATCTTGAAAATATTGATGTAAAATTGGATGATGAGGATCAGGCATTGTTGTTGATAAATTCATTACCAAGCTCTCTTGAAAATATATGTGATATACTACTTTACGGTAGATATTCTTTGTCATTAAAAGAAGTACAAGTTGCATTAATCTCCAAAGAATTGAAGAGGAAGTCATATGGGAAAGAAAACAATGTTGAGGGATTGTTTGTCAAGGCTAAGGCAGGGAAAAATATTTAAAACAAAATAATAAGTTCAAGAATAAAGAAAATGACAAGTCTAAAATGAGATGTTTCATATGCAAGAAAGAAGGGCATTTCAAGAAAGAATGCCCAAATTGAAAAGGAAAGAAAGGATCAAATAGTGATGATGATTATGGGAATGTATCTATAGCTTTTGAAGGATATGAAAGCTCAGAAGTTCTTATGGAAAATTCAACTGAAATCATGGATGATGATTGAGTGCTTGACTCAGGATTTTCATTTCACATGACCTCAAATAGAGATTGGTTTCTTGACTACAAAGAAACTAATGGAGGTAAGGTGATTATGAGGAACAAAGCAACATGCAAGGTAGTTGGAATTGGTTCAATCAAGTTGAAGCTCGAAGATGGAACCATGAAGATTTTGTCAAAGGTAAGATATGTTCTAGAGCTGAAGAGGAACTTAATTTCTTTAGGAATGTTGGAAGAAGTTGGTTGTTCATACAAAGCAGAGAAATGCACTTTAAAAATCATAAAAGCTAGGATCATTGGTAATCATGAAGAAAACAATGGATCATGGAATCTACCTTCTAAATGGTCAAGCAGTGACTAGAATAGCAGTAGTGGCAATACAAGTATCAAGCAAAGTCAACATGTGGCATCAAAGACTAGGACATATAAGTCTAAAAGGGGTGCAAGTTTTGGATAGACAATGCATGCTAGGTGGGGACAAGATTAGCGATCTTGAATTTTGTGAGAATTGCGTGTATCGAAATATACAAAAGGTCAAGTTCTCTACAGGGAAACATTGCTCAAAAGGAATTTTGGAATATGTTCACAGTGATCTATGGGGCCCTACAAAGATTGTTTCACATGGAGGTAACAAGTATTTCATTATATTTCTTGATGATTATAGTAGAAAAGTATGAATTTACTTGTTGAAAAGTAAGGATGAAACATTTAAAACCTTTAAAGATTGGAAGTATATGGTTGAAAATAGGACTGACAAAAAGATTAAAACTCTAAGGACATATAATGGTCTTGATTATGTAGTGAGGAATTCACTAGTTTTTGCAAAGCTCATGGTGTGAACAGACATAGGACTGTAAAGAGCACACCTCAGCAAAACGGACTAGCTGAAAGGATGAATAAAACCTTGCTTGAAAGAATGAGATGTATTTTGTCAAATGTAAGGATGTCTGCATAATTTTGGGGGAGAAGTTTCACATACAACTTGTTATTTGATAAATTTGAGTGAACTGGGCATGTTGCATGTTGCAATCAAAACCCCTCAAGAGATGTGTGAACTGGGCATGTTACAATCAAAACCCCTCAAGAGATGTGAACTGGGCATGTTGCAAACAACAATCATATAAAAGTATTTGGATGTGCTAGATACTACAATGTAAATGAAGGGAAGCTAACACATCGAGCCTAGAAAAGGTATTTTGTTGGATATCCAAGCGGTGTGAAAGGTTATAGAATATGGTGTCTTGAAATTAGGAAATGTATCATCAGCATGGATGTTAAGTTTCATGAGGTTGAGCTATATAAGTCTGTAAACAATGTTGCGAATAAAGGCTCACATCAAATTGAAGATGAGATGATTGATCTTGAGGTGGAGAAAGATTGAGAGAAATAGATAATGTTCATGAAACAACAATAAACTCAACTAGACAAAATCGAAAGGTTTGATCTTGAGCTGGAGAAAGTTGCAGAAAAACGGAGAACGTTCTTGACTTCAGCCATAGAAAATGAGAAAGATCAACAAAAGTCAAGAGCGTTCTTGACTTCAGAACAACAGCACGCTCAACAAGACAAGATTGATGCAAACCCAACAGAACATGTTATGTTTCTAGAAGATGAATTAGATGATTATAACCAGATAAGGGACAGAGAAAGAATGATATCAAAACCCACTCAAAGATATGGCTATGCAAACATGATCAGCTATGCATTACATGCTGCTGAAGAGATCATACAAGAGGATCCCAAGAACTACAATGAAGCTGTCGAGTCTCAAGACAAAGACAAATGGATTTTAGCTATGACTGAGGAACTGAAATCATTGGAGAAGAACAACATTTAGGAATTCATACCTAAGTCAGCCAACTCCATAATTATAGGCAACAAGTGGATCTTCAAGAGGAACGAGATAATTTCAGGAGTTGAATCACCCAAGTTCAAAGCAAGACTAGTAGCAAAGAGATTCACTCTAAGGGAAGGTGTAAACTACAATGAAATCTTTTTCTCTTGTAGTCAAGCATGCCTCTATAAGGATAATTCTAGTCATGGTAGCACACTTTGACATGGAATTGGAGCATATAGATGTCAAAACAACATTTCTCCATGGTGATTTGAACGAAACAATCTTAATACAACAACCAGATGACTTTAGGACTCAAGGAAATGAGGATTAGGTCTTCTTGCTAAAGAGATCACTCTATCGGCTAAAGAAATCACCAAGACAATGGTATTTGAGATTTGACTCATTCATGCTCAGCCAAAGTTATGCTATAAGTAATTTTGATAGTTGTGTGTACTATAAACAAGTATCATCAGTCACATACATTTACTTGCTGCTATATGTGGATGACATGTTAATAGCCTATAAAAGTATGAAAGAAACATAAAAATTGAAAGGCCAACTGAAGAAAGAATTCCAGATGAAAGACTTAAGGCCAGCCAAAAGGATCCTATGAATGGAAATCGTCAAAATTAGAGAACAATGGAAATTGATAATTTCTCAAGAAAGCTATGTTGGAAAGGTTCTAAATACAAACCATATCACCAAATACAAACCTGGAAGCAGAAGACATGAAAAATATACCATATGCAAGTGTCGTAGGGAGTATCATGTATGTTATGGTCTGCTCAAGGCCAGAAATTACTCATGTTGTAAGTGTCACAAGTAGGTTATGGGAAACTCAAGGATTCGTCATTGGTAAATTGTCAAATGGTTTCTAAGGTACCTAAAAGGAACTCAAAGCATGTGTTTGGAATACAACAAAAGTTCATAAACATCAAAACCAATCCAATTATTTGTAGACATTGATTTTGCTGGAGATTTAGATAGAATAAGATCTCTTACATGATATGTGTTCACAGTGGTTAACAACACAGTCAGTTGGAAAGCTAATCTTCAACACATAGTGGCATTATCAACAACAGAAGAAGAATATGTTGCTCTTGTTGAAGTTGTGAAAAAAGGAATTTGGCTAAGAGGATTGATCACTAAACTTGGTGTTAAATAAGAGTCAGTTTGCATAAATTGTAACATCCAAAGTGTCATTCATTTGAGTAAAAATCAAATGTATCATGAAATAACCAAGCATATAGACATCAGGTTGCCTTTCATCAGGGATGTCATTGAAAGGGGTGAGATAAATGTGGTAAAGGTGCACACAAGTGACAACCTAGCTGACATGTTTACAAAACTTGTCACACCTAGCAAGCTCAGGCACACTGTTTGAATTTGCTTAATATCAATTCCCGAAACTGAGATCAAGGACCAAGAGGATCATATTTGAAGAATCACAAAGCTAAAGTTTCTCATTTAGTATCAAGGTGGAAATTTGTTAAATATGGTACTTAATTAGAAAACATTATAGTTACAGTTAGTTTTGGATAATTACTTTTCAGTTAGTTAGTTGTAACTAATTTGTTTGTTACTTTTAAATTGTAAACAACTTGTATATAAGTCCAAACAAGAGAAGAAAGAGAGATAGAACAAAAAGAAAGCAAGTTGTAGTTTTGGTATAAGTGTGCAAAACTGGCAGCAGAAAAACTTCAAGAAGTTTGTAATCATTTTCATCTCATTATAATGATAATTCAAGTCGGATTCAGTCCCCTAAATATAGGAGTTAATATCCGAATTGGGTGAACAATTTGTGTGTGTTTATTTTAGAATTGAAAGCATTAAAAATATATTAGTTAGAAAACGGATAACATTCTTCGTTTTGAAACTTTATTCTTCGTTTTCAGTTTTAATCATTCTGCATTTTTCTGGACAAAACCAAGAACAATTTTAGTTTAATTACTAATTGATCTCTATTTTTCACAATAATTTATGTATATCATCATCGTGTTTTTAACTTTCTTAATATTAGTGTTGATTTAAAAATGTAGATGTGATATATCGCAACTTATAGTTAATTTGATTATACTATTTTTATTTTAGTATTTAAATGAAACCTTTTTTGAAAAACTAAAGTGAAAAATAATTATCACAATCCAAATAATGTATAAATGTATTTATTTTTTCTCTTAATGTTCTTTTATATATTTTTGTTGTAACTTTCTTTTAACTCATACATTTAAATAATTAGTATACATATTTTTCTTTCTATAATATTAAATTAAATGAATTATATCAATTTTTCTTTTTAGTTTAATGATAATGTATTGTCAATTTATAATAATAACCAATTTCAAAGAGAACTAATGAGTGTAATGATTAAAAACAGGTTGGATTTAATTGTTCGATTCATTTAATCCATTATTTTAAATAGAATGGTTTGAGATTTTAGACTCTTACTCGAGAGTTGCTCTGATCCACTTAACCCATTGAATGGGTGAGTTGAGCATCCGGTCAAGTTTTTTTTAGTTTTATTTTTTGCAACTCATTTTCTTGCAACAACCGCCTTATTTCTTTGGCCAATTTAGATTACTTTCGTTTCCCTTGTTGGGCTACCCTATACACACTTATGTGTAAACCTAAGATATTTTTTAGTTCAAAGAGTTTATCTTTTTTTTTTTTATAGTGCTGATTTGATATAATGTTTCTACGTATTAAGTATCTTTATAATTTTATATTATCTGAAATGTGTTTATGAAACAAAGATTTAATTATTAATAATATTTTATGATTGTAAGGTATAGTTCAACCGATGTTATAGAAATCGGATTGAATTGGTCGGTTCAACCGTAAACTGTGTTTCAATCCGGTCTAATAAAGTCATATAACCGCCGTAACATTGAACTGGAAAAGAACCGGGATAATCGACCAAAAACCATAGAATCGGTGAAAACTGATGACTTTGCGATTGAACCGGTTCCGTCACATAACACCGTTTTATACGAAGAGAATGAAAATTAAAGTATAAAAAACAAGTACTGAAAGATTAAAACCTTATGAAAATAAAGAGGCGTAAAGAACAACAATGAAAAAAAAGACACAAAGATGGTAACATTGTAGTGGTAAGCGGCGTCTTTTGCTGAGAAACGAAAACAAGTTATTTATGTACTAGGTTTACTGTAACTTAAAAATGAATAGTATTTAATATATTATTTTAAAATTTTTAAAATAATATTATTTAATTATAACAGATTTGATGCAGTTGAACCTCACTTGAACCACTAAATCTTAAACTGATGTTTACCGTTTCAATAATTAGTTATATTTTTTAAACATTAAATTTAATTAAAAAATATTAAAATTATATATCGAAATTGAATTTAAAATATTATATATCGGTTTAATGACCTATATAGTATAGTTACTTTGGTATTACCATTGAACCATTTTACAAATTTATCAAATAGCATTAATGAGATATTTTAAAGAAAAAAATCGAGGTCAGGCATGACCTATTGTATGATATGATAAAATAAAGTAATATAAGGTGTCTTATCTAATCATTAAAACAAAATAATGTTGAAAGGTGTATGTAGGTCCATTGTCCCCACTCCCCACTATCGTTTCATGAACTTTCCTCTCGAACAACGACGTAACGTAATATATATAGCCAAACATACAAAGGGGATACCTAACAACAGCTACTTGGCACTTGCCCTTTGGGAGTGGTCATAGAAATAATGGCAAGAATAAGACAGGTGGACCCGCGGAAGAATACAATAATCTATGTCATAATGAATTATTTATTCCATGATTTAATACAAAATAAAATAGATATGATACTATTTTTTATTATAATTATAAGTATAGAGTAGAAAAGATTAATAATTATACACAACTAAACAGTAATTTTATATTATTATTCAATTACAATCTTTTGTCTTATTTTATTATTATTTTTTATGATTAGTTTTTAAAAATAACAATCACACACTTCTATTTTATTACACATATAAAATTGATTTAATTTAAAAATATAATTAATGTTTACATTAAAATCTAAAAAGATAATTTATTTTGAAATTATATTATTTTGCGTCTTATTAACAATTGTCATAGTATTTTAAGAATACTTGTTAAAAAATAATAAATAAAACTTTAGAATTAAAATATTAGTTTTTACAAATTAAAGTATGAATAACCCAACTTTTAAATTTTTATTTTTATATTTAAATTATTAACAAAAATCATAAAAACATTTTTGTAAATATTTTCTAATTTTTTTTATAAATTATTCTCTTTATAATACAAAAAAATATCATAGTCTCTATATACATACTAAACAAATTCAAACGTTTTTTCTACCTTAAATCAAGATATTATTTTCTCATTCTAAATTTTATTTATAAAAAATAGAAAAGTAATGGTAACCTATATTTAATGGCAGAATTAGTACTTCTTCTTAGGGTAATCCTCCAACCTTAAAATCTTTTTGGAAACATTACTTTCTAATTCGGGTAACTTGACTAGTATTATATTTAGACCAACCCCCACCGATCTGATTTGACATTTACACCGGGTATAGCCGGTTTAGGGAATAACAAAATTTGTGCCTTTTTTCTTTTCTTATATTCAACCAATTGTCAAGAGACACGTGTTATCGTTTCCTACCCACATTCCTCACCCACTATCACTTCCACTTCCACTTTCTAGTTTTAGGTCAAAATTAGTTATCCAATATGGTTTCCCATAACTAGAATGAATAATTATATAGTTGGATGTTTCTGTTATTCCACAAAAAGTTGTCAACGGTAGAGAAGCAAATTATGTGAATGATAAAATGCTTTTTGCTTTTCCCTTAAACACACGAAACAAACATGAAATAACATTACATGCTACACTTATGTGTGAGTGACTCAAGAATTCTTATCAAGCAAAAAATAAATAAATCTTTTGATATTTAGAAATTTAAAGATTTTTATTTAACCAAAAATATTTTTATATATATATATATCTTATCAATAAATGTTTTTAAGGTATTAATTTGTTAATATGTGTAAAAAAAGGTATTATTTGTTAGTAGCATCTTATTATAATTTCTTATATATGACCAGCCCATCAAAGTTAGAAACAAATAAATGTGTTCAATTTTGATTAGTTCATTTGAGTTTATGATTACCAGTTTGTTAGTGTTAGAGCAATTTGTTAATCATGTGATCAAGATAATGCCACTCCTTCTCCAAAAAAATATAGTTTCTTTCTCATTCATCCATTAGAGATAAAGGTTAAGATTCATTTTTTAGGTTCATGATTATTTTCTAATTCATTTTTTTCTCTCTCTCATTCTTTTTAAATAAGTGATTTTCATATAATATAGTTTGTTTTTTTAAAAAAATTGTCTACGTCTTCTTTGTCTTGATGCAATATTATTTTGTATTTTTTCGTCTTGTTATGGTGTTTGTTTGATTTATATAATCATACGTGACATAACTTTGATTCATTATAATTTTCAATCAACAACTTTAACGTCGTCAACATTTACAAATATGAAAATATGAGTGTTTCATACACTTAAATCTTGTTATATTTGTAAATTATATTTGATTTTTTTTTATGTTATCGCTTTGTATTATTAATTTAATATTAATTTTTTTTAACATAACTATACCAAAATATAAACTCTGTCACTAAATTTCGTGTTTCTAACATTTAACAACTAAATTATAAACGGTTTCCAAAATGTAAATGAATTTTCTTGTACGTCTCTAAATCACAATTTCAACTTTTTTTAATTGGTATAAATTATCTGATTTCACGTGTACTATATAATTATTATAATACTAATGGAGTTGGATTTTAAAAGAAAAGTGAATAGTTAGTAGAGATAGATATAGGGTATTAATAGTGGGTTAAGAACTTATTACGGGTCCCCCTCCGCCAAAGTTTTAAAAGCCTCAATTATTATTAGTGATGTGATATTTTACATTTTATATTTAAAATATGGTTGATATTGGTATAAAAATATATAATTACATTAAAATTACATTTCTTTTTATAAATTATTATTATTTATGTTTTGGTGTTGTAATATTGTTAACCGATTTTATTAATTCCATTTGATTGATTAGTAAGTAATTAAATTCTAGACTTGTTTTATATATATATAAATAAAGCACTTCTTGATTTGTTTGGTGCAAAAGAGTGGAGGCTGTTAATCGTGATATATACAAGTAATAAATGAATAAATTATAAAAATAAGTACACTTGCCCAATTGGTCAAGTTGTTTTGGGAAAGACCAGAATGTAAAAAAGTAGTAAGACATGTTGCTATGGTTTTGGAAATGGTGGTCCCTCATTTTTGTAGACAGGAAACCTCGGTGTCTCCCTTAATTTCGTATATGTTATGCCAATGGCAGTGACAGTAAAAAGATGGATCACGCGCCATTGTGTCTGTCTACAATGCCAGCGCCTGTTTTACATGATCCGAATGCCCAACTGTTTCTTTAATATATTTTATCATACGAATCACCTACAAATTACCATACACACGCAGAAGTGCAAAATTGGGATTATGATTTTAGTACAAGACCCGTTCTGAAAATATTGAGCCGGATCCAATTCGGTCAAGAAGAAAAATGAAGACAATTTTTATTTATTAATAAATAATATTTATTTATTTAAATCAATATAATTTAAAATCGTTAAAAAAATATAAATTTTTTAAAAAAACTTATAACGTTTATATAGTTAAGTTATTATAATCTATAATAACACTTAATAAACGCTATTAAAATAGTTTTTGTTTATAAAAAATTAACCAAGCTTAATTAATTATGGTATTTTTATCACTAATATTTATATATATTCTTTATTTATAGGAAATATAAAATATGAAATAAATTTATATAAATGCTCAAGCTTTCATTAAAATTATAGCCATAGTAACATAAATGTATTTAAAATACAAAATGTGGTAATACAACTAAATTTATAATAGCGAAAAAGAAATCTTATGATAAAGAAAAAAAAAGTTAAAATAAAAAACCTAAACAAGAAGTAAAAACAAAAATGAAAATGAAAGGAAAATCAAGCTACAAGTTTGTCATCGTCATAGTTTGATGCGTTGAAAGATGAAAAGTGAGACGAAGATATAAAAATTAAAACGAGACAAAGACGTTTCAAGCTTCGAGGCATGGTGGTATGGAAGCTTATGGTGATAAACAAAAAGAAAAAGTGAGAGGTGGAAATTGAAGGGTGAAATGATGTGAATTAGGGAAAATAGTTCACTTATAAAAAAAGAAGAGGAAAATGAAATTCAATGTGAAAATAAAAGGAGGAATTGAGAGTCTTGAAATTCCTTTTAATTAACAATCAACTTTGTTTGTGTCAATATAGGAGTACTATTTAGTAAGTTATACCACTTACATTTAAAAAGCGCTATATATGTTTTTATAGTATTTACATAAAAAAAATACTATTTTTTCTATATATGTAATATTTACTAGCACTTATATTATATACGTTATGTTTATATAGTTTTATAATGTTTATAATATAAACGCTATGTTATGTGCAGCATGAAAAATTAATTTTGGTGTAGTGAATTTGACTTATGATTCTTTTTCTACTAGGCCATAACAGAAGATCCAGATGATGATCTGCAACGGAACCAACTTTGCATTCATGCTCTTAGTGCTAGGCAATTCAAAACATCACTAGATTTTGTTGGATCAATCTTAAAAGTTTTGCAGTATAATAGTGTCAATATATAAGGAGCAGTGGTTCAAAATTTTAATTAAAAAAAGTAATTAAAATTATTCTTTGTTAGACTTTGTTGGACAGATTTCATCAATTTCAAAAGTTTCAGAGAAATAGTGTCAATATATAATGAGCAGTGGTTCAAAAGAGAATTTAAAAAGGTTCTAGGTCAAATTTGCAATGGAAGAAAAGTTGAGGGATCAATTTATAAAACTTTAAAAATATAGTATCAGTATGCAAATTCAGAAAAACTATAAGACAAACAAATCAATGTTTAAAATTTATTATTGAGATCAATATTTAAATTTTAAAAAATTTAAGGACAATTTTGAAATCTTTTCAAAATAAGAGCCAATTTGCGATATTCAAAAAATAAATAGTGATCAATATGTCAAATTTGTATATAAATC
>JBBPBR010000001.1:49044160-49058029 GCA_037974775.1 Cicer pinnatifidum | reverse complement strand
CATTTTTAAGGATATTGAAGAAGTTGTAAAAAAAAAAAAATAGATTTCAAACATTTTCAATGGGAGTGAGAGTTTATTTTCTTGCAATAAAGACAAAGATGTATTGGTTATGCCATGTTCCATTGCATCCATAATGTATCCCAAGTGTATGATAGTTAATATTTAAAAAAATTGAGATACATATTAGAAAGTATCTAAAAGTATCAATATAATTTTGAAGAGTACCCATATGTATGTCTTAATAATTAATAATACTATTTCTTTTTTGGCGAACCCATATTCTTTTGACTAGTACTTGTATCTAAACCAATTGTACATTGCTTATAAACATACATGAAGCAATAAGATAGTAAACTAATCATAAAATCATCAAAGTACCTTTTCATTAATTAAAATCTTTTTGAAACTTCTAAAACAAAATCAAATACATGTTTATCTTTTTATTTATATTTATTATTGTGAAAATTTTCTGTCGATAAAATTAATATTTTTAAAGTACTATTGATTAGATTTTAAAATATTGTTTAAAAAATAGTGCAATAAAAAACTTCAAATTAATTACGATCAACTCGCCAACGAGACTGCACACAGGATTGGGTCAAGAAAAAAATGAAGTCCAAGCAGATTAATTTGGGTAGATTTAGCACATGGAATGAAGGAACTTCTAGCTACACCTCCCTTATCATTCTATTCAAACACTCTTTTTTCTTTCCTGATATACCCCTCTCCACTTCTACTCTCATTTCATAGCGATGTCAACTGCGACAATTCTCTATTCCATCTCCAAATATTTCCCCCATCCCTGTCTCAGTTTCCCACCTAAGTTTTTTCCTTGTCCCCATCCTTGTTGATTTCTGTGAGGACTTCGTTTGCTGAAAAATTAACGTATTAACAACTTAGACATGACATTATTCTTATTTTCAAGTTTTATTATTTAATATATGATTAGATTAATTTAATTCATATACATGGTCACTGTCAATATAAAGAATTTTACATTATAAGTCAATAACAATCATTAAATCATCAGAGATATTTGTATTTTACTATAATCTTCTCTAAAATTATGTTCATAAATAATTGTAATATTTTGACAATATAAAACATTTTACATTGACAATGCATAATATGTAAACACTGACTATATATATTTTGTTTATCATAGGTTTCTTTTAAATTGTTAGTTTTCAAAAAGAAAATCAAAGACAAAAATTAAAGAAATTGTCAAGGATATTTTTATAATATCAGAGATACCATCCCATCACAATTGCCAAGACATATATGGCTGATACTACTAAGATTTTGCGAACATTTCCAAAATTCAGAAGAATCAAAATTTATACCTGAAGTCATTAAACCCTTCAAAATCGTCAACACGCCCAGCTCCAAAGATGGTCACAAAATGCTATAAGATAATATTTCACTTATTTTAACAGTATAATAATCTCCATAAATTCAAGCAAAAATCATTCAGAAAATATTTGCACCATTTCTACATGAAGTTGTATTCGACTTTATATTATTTTTTAATGTTTTTTTTCTTCCTCCTTATTTTAATTGTACTATGATTATACTGTATTAAATTTTACTTAAAGTCTCACATTAACACTTGAGCAGTTGCTACTTAAATTGTGTAAAAAATACTATCAGATTGTAGCTTCATAAGATCCTAAGATCCGGTAAAACACCGAGAATTGTGGGGGGTGGGATGAGCCATCGCCAAACACTTGCTTTAGGCCAACAAGTTTTTGGACCGGACCTGTATGCTGACAACAATCTTGAGCCAAGACATCTAGGCCTTTTGATGTTGTTAAGAGTTGTATCAACGCAAATGCATTATACATCCCGAGCAAAACTTTCTAGGTAGATATTTGTTGCATATTTTTCATAATAACCGTCCACCCCCCAGACAATCCACCCGGCCATCTAAGGCCACAAATGGTGATCGAAAGTAGAAGCCAAAAAGCAAGACAGATATATCACATCGTACATAGACAAGAAAGATAGATGGTAGCATCAATGGCCGAGCAAGATACCAGCAACAGTCCACAACTAAATATAAGAATCTAAATCATATGATAAAATCTAATCACAGTTCATCTTCCTATTACTGTATAGGCTGCAGCTGTAAGACACAAGAAAAGACTTCAGATTTAACTACCATAAAGAATCTCACGAGTCATGAATAAACTCATGATAACAATAAAGAACATAAATATGGACACTTTTCCATAATTTATCAACATAATTACATATTTTAAGTTATACGACTGGAACTAATAAATATGGAAGATCCAGCTCAGATAACTAAACTAACCTTGGAATATGTCAGAAAGAAAATAGATTGCTGAAGTGAACTAGTAGTTCAAAGTCCAACTTTTCTCCTTTCACTAGAAGATGAGCAAAAATATATGAACAGTGTGTCATGCCATATCCCATATAATTGAAAAATGCATACTATGGACTGATACTAGGTGCCTTACCCCTTCAAAATTCAAAATTAAACACAGCATTTTGACCTGCATGTTTTTCATTAAAAAAACAGCATTGGTAAGTCAAGATTGGAGCTTTAATATATTTAGACAATCAAAGGAAACCATAGAAAAAGTGTAACCTAAAATTTATAATTTTTAGTAATGCTTAGACCAGTGACTATATTACAGGATAGGGGATGCACTTAACAGTAGGTGTAAGTATTCACTTATACAATCTAATAATCTTCTATAGAACACCTAATTAACTAGTCCATCTATTTAATCATGTGAAATCATCTTGATAAGGCATATTTATATAACAATAAATATTTATATTTTAAAAAGTGTGTTATACATTAAATAAATGGCTCAATATTAAATTCTTAAATTATGAAATTTTGCAGACTAGATCTACTGCTTGGAACTTTCAATCATACGGTTCATTTGATGAAACTCAACACTTGTGCCAAGTTATTAAGAGTTTAAGTACGTCAATACTAACAGTTTATGTAAATAAATCCCAACCCATACTTGTTTTACTCATGCGAGAAGAACATCTAGACCTCATATTTGTCACATTTAACACAGAATATCAACCAGAATAAGAACTTTTTCTCAGTGAATTCATGCTTACAATATATAGAGAACAAATAATTGTAAATGTCACTCTTTACATATGCTATGGTTTTATCTTTCCAAATAATTCTTATACTCACTTAAAATGCATTCAGCAGACCTAACATCAAAAGTACTAAGTGGCAAACCTTGGCATTGTATAGTGTTTATTTCGGGCCCTTTCATCTCTATCCCATCGTCGTCAAGCAGAACAATCCCTGATGAAGTAATGTTGAAAGGAAAAGCCAAGGGGGGTGACATTGGAGATTTTGCCAACTTAATGAACCTTTGACCTGCAGGAAACTGATGATCTGAAATTCAAATTTGTAATTCTAACAAACACAACCATTTATCCCAATAAATATAGGATGATTGACACTGTAATTTTTCAGAATACTAGGGATCCTGCGTTAAATAGTATCGTGGAGCTAAGTTAGATACTTATTTGTGTTAGTTAGACTTGGGTGTTTTTAGGTTGGCTTTTTACTTATTGTACTGTAGTCACTTTCTTTTGTAAATTATAACACCATGTGCTCAATGTCTCTCCTTTAACCAAAACTGCTAAGAGTTTTAACTAAGAATGGAGACATTTGTTAAAACTCGTCCACACATTTCTTATTTTGAAAAATTGTTGGATGATTAACAATTGATATTAATTTCTGGTTTCACTCTTTTTCATGTGTACAAATAAATTGGTTTAAACAAACAAGCTGGAAAACTCCAATCACCCTAGAACTTGTTATTAAGTGATAGTGATATACATAACAAGCATCTAAGAAGTCAGTATCATGAGTTTACCTGATGACCTAAACCCAAATCCCCGCCCACTCCAATCGTTTGAGTAAAGTTGCATGAACACAAACTTTTGTTACAGAAGACTACATTTAAAGTCAAGAGGGAAAAAATCACAGCAAATTAATCAACCTGATCTGGATTCAAGTACAAGACGGATGGTCACGGCATGAGCCCAGTTAATTCCCAAAGCAGCAACAAGATGAGAATCAAATGTAACTGGATTTTCTTCTTTTGTAGGGCGGCTCTGTGCTGCTTAACATGTCCAATGATATGTTAACTCTAGTTAAAAGTAATCCAAAAATAAATTTGTTCATCATACCTTGAAAGGAATACATGAGAGATTCATCACCAATATGAGATCTTACTTGATTTGTCAATACAATTGGAATTCGTGAAAATTCAGCAAGTGACCTGAACATGTTCAAAATCAGTACTGCCTTTGGGAAGAAACATGTAATTGCACTTCGCTAAAATCTCACAAGTATGACAGTAAATACGGTATGGTTCTTACTTGATGAAAGAGACGTGCCAACCCAATGCTTGTTGCCTAGAAGCCCCACAGTCATATTCACTGAACAGAAAAAGTGACCAATTTATATGCATCATGAGACGTTAATGAATAGGAGTATATCATAAGAATGATATGCTGCAACATCCAATTAGGAAGGAGGGTCTCAGTTTTTGAATTAGTGAAGACGATTACAGTGTAACAAAACAACTAACCAACTATTAGTTGAGATAATTAGCAGAGTAGGTAAAAGAAGACGAGAGATGAGAGAGAAGGCATTGAGTGTAATCATTATTATGGAGAGTTTGGGTCTCTTGAATACCAAGGGCTGTACTGTTCATTGTATCTTCTGCACTGGCCTAGTTGAAGATGATGAAGAACTTCACCCAATTGGTGATGGAAGAACCGTGCAGGGGGGAAGGCACCGAAATTCAGGCATGGCAATTGGCAAATATGTACATCGGGTTGGAAGCAGAAAGGGCTAGTTTGTATTTGGATGAGCATTGGAGGAAATTAGAAATTCCTTTACTTTTGAAGGAGACTACGTTTCCCTTAAAGGTTGAGGAGGTAAATCAGTTGACACAGGCACAGCATAGAGATGCGTTGTTGGTCAAATTGAGAGGAAAACTTCTAAGGGTGTGAGACCAGTTGGGAGAACAAGAAAATAGCCATAGGAGAGCAATGGACTTCCAAATGGGCTATCAAGTATCTCTGAACCTGTAGCTTTACATTACAAAATGAAGACATTAGCTAAAAATTCAATGAAAGTTCTCATTGTTATGGGCCTTATCAGAGAGTGTTGGTCAGATCTCATACAGGTGACAGTTACCTCATCACAGCACAACCAACCCAGCTTTTCAAATCTCCTTGTTGAAGAAAGCCTAAGGCCCAACCTCTGCCCCAATGCTATCAAATAAAACAGTTGAATGTACAACCTGTAGACTAGAGTTGGTTGACATAGAAAATTATGCAGGTAAATTGGAGGTGTTGATCAAATGGTTTTATTCACCGGATTGGGAGAATTGTTAGGAACCTGCAGCCATCGTTGTTGGTTAGTTGTTCTGTTACACTGTGTAACTGTTTAATTAATTCAGAAGATGGGATCCTCTGATCTCCTTCTATTTCTCCTCACAGTCACATATACCATCCTAATTGGACACTGCTGCTTTTCAAAGAAGTATTATAACTTTGAAGAGAGCATCCTTGACTACATACTTCGCAAAACATTGACCAAAATTTAAGCTCACCCTAAAACAAGAGCAGCCATGCTATCAACGATGAGCAACTTCACTTGTTGCTGGAGGAGTGATACTTTGATCCGTTGCAAACTGGTAGTGTTATTAACACATTATGTCATGCAGATATCTTACATAAACATAGAAAGAAAAGACAGAATAAAATAGGAGCTATGACAGCTCCTATCTGCATAATCAGCAAAATGTTACAAGCAGGAAGTATTACACCAGAAAATTAGCAGAAAAATTTAGAGTCTCATGAATCACAAACAGACTTCAAGACTAAGAGAAACCCAATTGGCATAGCCAGTCTAAGATTTTAAAAAAATGTTTACAACTGAAATATGGACCACGACATCAAGATTTTTTATGTCTCCACAACCAAGATTGAGGCTACATCAGCCACAAAATTTAAAATTTTGGTCCAGTCCACTTTTAAACTAGTGATCAACTTTGCTCTCACTACTAGAGCTCTTTGAAGAGATTTTGAATGGCATATATAAATGGAAGTGATTAATATTTTGTGAACATGGATTTCTTTAAGACCAAGGACAAGATGGTTTTGACAGAGTATGTGTGATGTATCATTAACCTGTTTCAACTGCGGAAACGAACAAAACAAATAGTGTAGTAAAGATTTGCCACGGACTTATAAGATATAACTTAAGGACTAATTTGGCATGTCTTTAGTTGATGTTGAGATCTCAACACACTCTCACGCCCAGGACCGGGTATTTAGAGGGACAGATCACAAGACACCCCCGCACACCTAGGATTGAACATCTGGAGTGTGGCTATGAGTGGTTCAATATCACATTCAGGATAGGTTCGGACACCATCTTAGAGTTTAGACTAGGCCTAACTCAACCCCAAAAGCAAGGTCAATGAGTGATGATAGCCAAAACCTTCTATACACTAATTTTGTCATATCTCTAGTCGATATGGAATCTCAACATTTTCATTCTGTTATGAAGACAAAATATGACATACGAGATTCGTCTGACTGAAATTTAGGCTAAAAGTGACTATCTCAACACATAACCGCATAACTAAAAATAATTAATAACCATTGAATCCTGTACAACATCAAAAGAAATTGTTTCCCTTTATTCTTTATTTTCTAGAGAGAAAAACAATTTACCACATTTAATTTTGCATTACTTTTGTTATGTCCTTCTGAATTAAAGCTTTGATATTACTCATGACCGTCTTCTAGTTCTCATAATTTCATCTACAATGAGACATCATCCCTTTGAGACTGCATAGGTTTCATTTTACATGAACAAACATCAGTATGCTTTCTTCTTTTAACCCATTAATATGGTACCTAATTCTTATGTAGTTCTCATATATTGTTATCTTGATTTTATTTACCATAGTTTCTGTTGATGAGAATAGCTACACGATTAACTCATGAAAATTCGCACCTCTCAGCAAATTCAGAAAGTGATGTAGGTCGTAAGATCCGGATTCTACCAGCCATCTGCGACATATCAAGTAAAAACAATCCTCATCAAGCTCCTACTTCCTAGATATTATCGAATTCAGTTGAGACATTAAACTTAGACAAAAAAAGAGATCGGAGAAGAAAAGGAAAAGCAATCTACACACCTCCTGCGCCATTCCCTTCTTGTGAAATATTTCAGGAAAACTCTTTGTTCCAATCTCTATCAATCTAGGCAAAAAGCAAAGTCACAAGTAGAAGATACTATAATTTCTTTTAAAAGAAATCAAAACATTCGGCAGTAAATAGTATAATTGTGATTGAAAGTGCTCAAAGCAACAATATAATGCCCGCATGCTTCAACTACCTTTTTGAACTAAATTTGGATTCAACATCAATATATATCACTCGGCCATCTAAGCCTCCACAATTTACCGGCAAAGAAGCCAGTAATGAGAGCTTCAAGCAAAACTGCAATATAAAATCCACCGATCCTGATAAATGGTTAATAAAACATTCTCAAACATTACCATAATCCAAACCAGAAAATATACTTAAGTGTTATATGCTATATAGCACCAACAATTCAGATCGATGGCGTGTCCAATGTCCTAATGGACACCGACACATATGACTAGAATCAACCACTTCTATTTTTTCCTAAGTTAAATGTCACAAAATCAAGAATATACCTGTGTTTTGCCAATTCCTGGTGGACCAACCAACTCTGTCAAAACACCAAATGGTATGCCACCGCACAAGGCTTCGTCCAACCCTTTCAGACGAGTGGGAAGGTGACCTGCCAAGCTCTCGTTTCGTACTCGCTGCTCCATCAGAAGTAATGCCTACCAAAGTATTATCACAAGATTCAGTAATTCCTGATAAAAAAATTGATAATAAGCGAAAAAACTAAAATGAAAGAAAGAAAAGAATGTGTGCAGAGCCACACACACACATATAAGGTTTGTTTAAATTGATTTATCTGAGTTTATCTATTGCCATAAGCACTTGTGAGTCTCTTTGGAAGAACTTATAGAAACAACTAATGATATGTCCATAACTGTTTTTTGGCTAATTTTCATAAGCTGTTTAGGAAAGCTTATAAAAACACCTTATAATTTATACAAAAACAGTTTGACTTTAATTTATCTTGTGTTACACAAATGGTTTATACATAAGCACTTAGTTATAAGCGATTAAATAAGGTGTTTATGTATTGCATACAGTTTGACAAGGTGGACAGACGACTTCACTAATGTGCGCCATTGCAGATGTTACTTCTGCCATACCAACGTCCAACAACTCCATCAACTCAAATTCAGTTAGAGATAATGCATCCTGCGATTTTCAAAACAAAAACAAGAAGAAAAATAAAAATGCATCGCTACTAGTGGAAGAATGATTGCAATTACAATTAAAATTCAAATAACAACTCAAAATTAGCGATTCTAGTGAAAAACGAAAACCGTGACTACTTAGGTAATGGAAATCGATAGTGTAGTGGGAGAGGTGAATGATTCGAAATCTTCGAGCATGCATTGCAGAAGTTGTGAGCGAAAAGCGAATAGAAAGGGGAAAAAGAGGAATTAGCGAGGGTTGGGGTATACCTTGGCGGTGATAATGTTACGAGCGGCGAAGATATTAGCGATGGATTTGGGCAAAGCCATCTGGTTGATGAGCTTGTTCGCCATCTTGCGTTCTTTCACTCTATTGTTTCCCGCCAAAACCACACGCTTTCTTTTGGGGGGCAAATGGCGAGCGAGGATATATACTTGGGTTTGGTTGCCATTGTATGTTCGGAATTTTTCACTTACACCAACTCTCACATGGGTCTATTGTAAATAAAAATAAAAAACTCTCCAACTTAGTGATGCCTAGACCAATTATGTAAAGCCTCGTGCCAAAAGATTAATAGCCAAAAAACTCCAAAGTTTTTCTCTAAGAACGTGGTTCAACGTATCAAGGAAGACATATTAAACCATATTGAAATCACACGGGTTAACCATATGAGAGCCAACATAGCTCCAAGTCGTATTGTAAGGGATAAATTTAATCACATTATATCTAAAATTCAGCACAAGTTAAGTAAGTGGTTGGAAACAACCGTGTTTGAGTTTTGTTGGTAGATTGACACTTTTTAAATTAATTTTTGGTTTTATTCTTTATTGTCACATGAAGTATGCAAAACTTCCCAAAATTTAATCTGATGATTTGCGGCCATCCTAAAAAAGACGTGGCATTGGGATGTGTAATCCTCGTGAGATGAATGAATTGTTCCTCATGAAATGATTTGGAACTTGATCAACAAACCTGAAGACCTTTGGTGTAAGGTCCTTTACATTAAATATGGTAGAAATATTGATATTTGTGTTGCTACGATGCTTAACCTTGGGACTATCCTTTGTGGAAAGCATTAGTTGATATATGCGACAGGTTTTAAGATAACATTGTGTAGCAGCTTTGGAATTGGAAAATATGTCCATTTTTTGACGGATAAATGGTCTCCTCGCGGTTCTTCTTTTCTAGAGACAGCTATTCAACCTTTAATTGACTTTACTCTTTTAGTTAGGGATGTTGTTAGTGGAGTTGGGACTTGGGATTTAAATTTCCTTAAGAGTATGTTTGGAAGGAAATAATTGAAAATTTTAAAGAAATTATAATTATAATAATTTAAATGCTTCAATTAAATTTCTTTTATTCTAAAATTTTGTTGGTTAGTTAAAGAAAATGTTCTTTTAGAATTGGACTAGTTTTAAAAATTTCTAATGGTTTGGGACAAATTAAAAAATTTACTAACTGAGATTTTGAAAAAGTTGGCGGATTATTTTATAAATTTGTACGGACGAATTTGCAACATTTGAAAAAGTTTAGGGACTAAATTGCACAAATAAATAATATATGAATTAATATGCAAATTTTGAAACATACAAGGTCAAAATTGTAAATTTAAAAATTATAGGGATCATGTCATGATTCATATGTTATAAAGTAAACATGTAATTTGAAATTTTTAGGTTTTAGGTGGTATTTGAATTTTTTAGGTTTTAGGTGGTATTTGAATTTTTTATGTTTTAGGTGGTATTTGAAAATTTCTAAATTTAATTTTGATAAAATACCTTGTGAAACTCCTCCATTTTAAAAAATTTCCAAATTTATTATCCAAATAAGGTAATTTGCATGAAATATTTGAATTCCCTTTAAAAAATTGTGTTCCGTCAAAAATTTCTCTCATCCAAACACATTATAAGACTAATTTGTCTAACGGGATCGTGAACCAAGTCTTAGCCCTTCGTGCACCTTTTGTTGTTGATGGGTTGAATTACATGAGAAACTAGCACCTGTCATTTACACGTCAAAATGCATATGAGCCTATGAGTGAGAATTCTTAACCCATTGAAGGGGATTGGAAAAAAGTTGTGGGTGTGGAAAGACCACTTCGAATTCTAATTTTCACGTGGATAGCAATACACGAGCATCTCTTTACAAATTAACGTAGGAGTACATGGGGTGTGGGTATCTCACCAATTTGTCCTACTTGTGTAATGATGAAGAAACCATCATCCATGTTCAAAGAGTTTGCGTATATGCAACTCAAATTTGGATAAAGTTGGTGGCTCATGATTATATGACTAACTTTTTCACTTATTTGAACGACATGGAATGTATTTTCGACAACCTACATAAACATGCACAAGGAGATGGTTGGGATATTTGGCTTTCATCTTTTATGGTAGTTTCTTGGCATTTGTGGAATTGGAGAAACAAATCGCTCTTTGAAGAAAACCTTCACTATCATGTGGATTCTATCTTTGTGATTCAAAAAATGGCGAATGATATCAACAACTTCAAAATTGATAAAGTGATAAGAAAGACACGTCAATCTAAAACCGTTTACATAGATTGGCAGTGTCCTCAGGAATGATGGGGAAAACTAAATTGTGATGGTGCATACAATTATTTTATCAGGTTATCGATGTCTTCTAAGGGATTCAAATGGTAGATGATTTAAAGGTTACACTCACAAGATTGAACTTTGTGACGCTCTTTAAGTGAAAATGTGGACCTTACTTATTGGAATGAGTTTGGCTAGAAGACAAGGTGTCACTCACCTCATTGTAGAAAATGATTTGAAAACTTTGACAAACATGATAGCAGTGAGCTGCAACTTTAATGGAGTCATCCTTATACTGGTTCGGTGAATTAGATACTTTATTGGTTTGGACTGACATATCCATGTTAATGACACCTAATGTGAAGGCAATAATAGTGTTGTTTGGCTAGCAAACTTTAGTCGGGGCAAACCTCTTACAAAACTCATATTATATTGACTTATCCGAGACTTGAATGCTTAGCAATGTTCGTTTAACTTTTTAGTTTTCTTTATTTGGGATATGCCCCCTCATTGTATCAAAAAAAATGGATAAACTATTGGTTTGGCGATGAATGTGTGAAACATTGTTATTATGGTTTATGAATATATTAAAATTATAAATGTACTTTAAATATTTTTTTGTTAATAACTTTTTAAATTAAGCTGACTAACAGAAACACATTATAATATGTTTTAATAATTTTAATATATTAAAAAAAATTAATAATAATAATAATAATATATTACATATTCAGAAACTAAAATAACTATATATTTCATATAAATATAAAGATATTTTTTTTATAAATCAAATATAAAAGTATTTGTATCAGAAACTCACATATTCGTTAATAGATTAATAAAATTATAAATTAACTTTTTGTGTGAATATAATTATTTTTAAATATAATATTCATGAATATTTGTAGTGATACATATTGCAAAAATGTTTAAATATTCGATAAACAAATACCCATTCAAATATGGTGAGGGTGCAAATAGTGTTTAAATCAATAGCGCATACAATGGATGACAGCCGTATTATTCCCAAATACGCCTCAAGCACTTAATGATGCGGCAGGATTCCATACCGGATACTTATTGTGTGTTTGCATAAATAACGTTTACATGAATGACTCTCTATATAAATAATTTTATATTTAATTAAAATAATTTGTTTTAAACTATAAATATATGTCTTCGCTTATTTGCACGTTTTCTATTACAGTTCAAAATTAATGTTTTTTTGTAAAATGATCACAAAAATAAAGTTATAAACAAACAAAAATATATGATAGATATAATAAATAGATAACAAGTTCATATAGTGATTAGATAACTACTAAAATTTTAGTAAAATAAAAAACATGTTAGTAATAATCCCTTTCTCATTAAAAAAAACCTTCAAAATTAAAAAATAAAAGGATAAAAGCAAATACTAATATTGGATTCTTGGACCACACGCCTGCTACAGTCTCTAGTTCCCACAGCCTTTATAGCAACCTCACTGGCAATCCCATTTCATAATAAGTTTCCCTCTGTTTCAAACCCTTTTCAATTTCAACTATTATCACTGCATTAAAAATCAATATGCAATTTAACGACCCAATTGACTCATCCCAAGTACTGCTAATGAAGTACAGAGATGGCAAACAAAGGAGTAAATCTACGCAAATGGTCCCACCGAAAAGAGGGCAGATCCAATTAAGGATAATTAAGATGATCGCCACCGCGCTTTTGTGTTCAAGCTGTTGGAAGGAATAACGCCACAACAGTGATGCAGTTCCTCTTGAGTCTTTGAGTTTCATTTCAATTGAAAAAGGATTTAGCTCGTAAGCTTAACACTGGTTTCTTCTATGGACTCCGAAATTTTGCATAGTCCCACCCTGAATAACTTGTGTAAATGTATTTACGTTGTTGAATCTTGTAAATCAAATTTTGTAGCTGATTTTGTTTGTAAGTTGTTGCTCCTTGATCTCGATTGATGTGTTTGTATTTTATATTCATAATTTTTAAACGAATGTAATTATAATGTCTTGACTTCTTGGAGGGTTTTAAAAAGAAAATTTCCGATTGCAGTGTTTATATCTTAATATATATTTAACATATATAGGATATTTTTAAAAAATTGAAAAAATGATTCTTTTAATCGATTTTAGAGAGGATGGATCGCAAAAGGATCACAAAGATTCAATCATGTAGAAAATCTTTTCTATATTTGTTGTCATAAGAAAGCTAGAACTTGGTCTCTACACCACCAAAAACAAAAACTAAATAGCTGAACAACACAAAACCTCTAAATGAAATCAAAAGACATCAAATAATCATAAGAAGAATTAACAAAATAACCTTATAGAAAATTATGAAGCAGGATACAACATTCAAACCTACTAATCCTCTCTAGTTGTGCACAAAGAGAAGAGACTAATAGAATTATTAAAATCAGAGAACAACTCCTCCTCCAAATCCACTGCTCACCAGTTCAAAATCTCATTTCATTCAGCTTTGCTGTTTAAGTTATGCTGAGGAAGAACAACATAAAATAACAATCCTTCAATTTTAATATATTTTTATTGAACCCTAGTAAGAGTTCCGTGCATTCACATGAGTATAAGATGTGTCTTGTGTATGAATTTTTGTATAATTAATGTATTGTATCTGTTTTTAATTTTATATAAAAGTTATTAAAAAAAAAAACACTAATTTAAAATAATTTTTTAATTATAAATATTTGTATCGTGTATTGTATTAACAATAAATTATAGACAGTATATTATAATTATTTTTATTTTATTTAAACGATATAAACTAAATATGTGTTCCTTATTATGTGTTTTATTATATTTATAAGTAATGTATTTTTTATATATTAATAATAAACATTTATTCCATAAATTTCTTAAAAGATTTGATCAAATGACAAATAC
>JBBPBR010000001.1:49024419-49035456 GCA_037974775.1 Cicer pinnatifidum | reverse complement strand
ACTAAGTTGTAAGTGGTTGTTTGATTTATGTTTTATTACGGTATTCCTTTAGTTCATATCACATTTATTTTGTTAATTTGGTCAATAATTTAGATTCATGACATTTATTTAATAACTTAGGTCATCAACATTATAAATTTTGTGACATGAATATTTTAGTCACTTTAATTTTATTATATATATATATTATTGTTTTATGTTATTAAGTTAAATATTATAAATTTATTTGTAAATTTATATTTTTTATTTTAGCGACGTTGAATTCATATTTTTAATCTAATTTATAAATTTAAATTAATAAATATATTTTTCAATAAAAAGAGGATGGATTGTCATAATGCTATGATAATTAAATGTTTAAACTTAAAAGATCAGAATTTTATTTAATTTATTTTAGAGAAAATGAAAAATAAAAATAAAAATAAAATAAACGATGAGAGAAAAAAATGCCAAATTTGACAACCAATTAACTTGGTTATATTAATTCCCCACGTGCGTGGCAGCTTGATCAAGGTCTGAATTAGTTGGAGTCAATTTTTTTCTGGTGAATGGTCATTGGTTGGAATCTATTGACCTTAAGGTCCACCAAAATCGTACATATAGTAGTACCCAACATACGTACGCCTGACCTTTTTTTCTGTTTAAAAACAAAACTGAAAACTTACACATGCAAAATAAATAAATTTATTTATTATTTTACATACATTACTGTTTTGCATTACCATTTTATACGTGAGTTAAAATCTCTTGGATGCGTGAGTTTTATAATACTATATATTATTATTATTAAATTAAAATATATTATCCACCAAAAAACATTAAAATACATTACGATACTTGATTATAAATAAAAAATTTTAATGACAAAATGAAAATGCATTTTATAGGGTTATTGGTGTTGAAATAGATTAATTGAGAAATTTAAATATAAATCAAAATATAATAAAATAGTGTGAAAATTAAAATTGAAAAAAAAAATTACGTTTATTGTTTAATGATAACTATCGAATATCGCTGTATTAAAATTGGTACAAGACATATATTTTCATACTTCCCATTACTCCAATGCATTCAACACCGACACAGAAATATAAAAAGAAAATAAATCAAATATTGTTGGGTATTCAATTATGAGTCTTTAGTCCCATGTTGATCAAGAATGGAGGCTGTATTGGATATATAAGGAGAATGACCCATACACCTAATGCCTTAAGGTTTTAGGTTGATATGTGGTGTCTAAGTCTCTTATAATCATTGTTTAGCCCATTTCGAATTGTTGTGCTCCTCCGGACTCTCCAACAAGTGGTATCAGAGTCAGGTTTGACTTGATGGGGGAGCAAAAATAAAGGACTTGGATCAAAAAATGGATCAAGTCTAGTGGTCAATAAAAAGACTCGGTGATCAAGTAGATCAAATCTAGTGGTGGGGATAATTGAGAGGGAGATTGTTAGGTATTTAATTATGAGTGGTTAGTTTCACATTGACCAGGAATTGAGGTCTTATTGGATATATAAGGAGAATGACCCATACACCTAATGCCTTAAGGTTTTGGGTTGATATGTGGTGTCTAAAGTCTCTTATAAATCCTTGTTTAGCTCATTCCGAATTGTGGTGCTCATCCGGTTTCTCCCCAACAAGTGGTATCAGAGGTTTGGCTTGATGGGGGAGCAAAAATAAAGGACTGGACTCGGATCAAGTGGATCAAGTCCAGTGGTGGACCAAAAAAGGGAATCGGATCAAGTGGATCAAGTTAGTGGTCAAGTGGTCAATAAAGGACTGAACTCGGATCAAGTGGATCAAGTCTAGTGGTGGGAACTCATAATTGAGGGGGAGATTGTTGGGTATTCAATTATGAGTCTTTAGTCTCACATTGACCAGAAATGGAGGTTGTATTGGATATATAAGGAGAATGACCCATACACCTAATGCCTTAAGGTTTTGGGTTGTGATGTGGTGTCAAAGTCTTTTATTAATCCTTGTTTAGCCATTCCGAATTGTTGTGCTCCTCCGGACTCCCCAACAAATATAAATTTAAAGTATTTTTAACTGATGTAGATTCTAATAAAAAATTATATATATATATATATATATATATATATATATATATATAACTTTGAGCTCATTATTCTATTACAATTTTAAACAATGTGATACTTTTTAAAATCTTTAATTTTAACCAAACTTAACAATTGGAGGAAAAAATATATAAATTCATTTGTTAGTGGTCGTTAAACCTTAAAATATTTTCTATATTTGGCTAAATCATAATTCTCCCACCTACATCGTTTATATATATAAAAAAAATATTTTTGCATTACAATTAAAACGTTCTAAATAATTTATCTTTAATATTAATATTTATTTAAATATAATATGCGTTTTATTTAAATATAACTATAAAATTTACATTATAAATATATTTTAAAATTTTAATATTGATCAAATCAATAATCATGTAGTTCAACTAATAGTTCAATAATTCAACTTGACCCTTCAATTTTAACTGAGTTGATTTAAATATATGATTATAAAATATTAACCACAAATTCATTAGTTATTAGCTATAATTATAAAAATTCTCAAATAGGGTAATTTTTATTGTTTTTGAATTAGTGAAAAAAGTTATCAAATAGTTGAATGATTTACAAAAGAATAAAACTTTGATATTAATAAAATGAAGAGTGAATGGAAAGAGAATAGGAGGAAGGGAGAATAGTATAGAGTGACGCGTAAGAAGGTGTGGATGTTGGTGAGCCAACCCTTTTGCTAGCTGGCTGTCGGGGAGAGGTCCCTAGATCAGATCAGATCCCTCTCCCACTCCCACTGCACTGCACGTGACCTGACCCTCTCTCTCTTTCTCTCAACTCCCTCAAATCAAAAAGCCCATCCATCGCTTTCTTCTTCTTCTTCCATCTATCCAAACCCCAACAAATCAAATTCCTTTCTCCCTCTCTCTCTCTCTCTCTCTATTCTGGTGTGTATTACATGGCTCAATGATCATTCCACGGTTTCTATAACAGATCAAAACAGATTCAATTTCATTTGGACGTGAACTCAGATTCGGACTCGAATGCTTCGATCTGCTGCAGGACGACGGTTAATTCACTACTCCTTTTATCTTCCCGATCATTCTATTTTCGGTTATATTATTATTTTTTCGCAATTTCAAATTCACCTGTGTGTTTTGTAAAGCGCTGCATTCTCAGTTCAATCATTGTTCTCTCCGTCCGCATTGGTTATCTTATACGCATTTTTGTGATTTCGAATGAATGGAATCGAATTGAGTTAAGTTGAGTTTGCTCTGATAATTTAGTAATGGTCATACACATACACATTAATTACACTGCCAATTTTTTCTTTTCTAATATATGTGAAATATGTTATGATTGCTTATAAAAAAGGATGCAGGGAGTACTTGCTAATTTGTTGAGCTGAGTTGGCTCTAGTAATTTAGTAATAGTCATACACATACACATTCATTGCACTGCCAAATTTTTGTAATATATATGTGAAATATCAATTATGTTATGGATGTTTGTAAAAAGGGACGGAGAGACTACATGCTAATTCGTTATGTACTATTGCAAAATTAAGTGTTTATTTATCATCTGCAGCTGTTCTGTCTATCCAACCAATTAAATTTGGTTGGATTAATTTGATTGCTGCTCAGAATTTATGTATTAATCTTATTACCTCAAGTTCATAGCACTTGTATCCATAAACAATAACAAAAGAGGCGCATATGCCATAATCCATAATCCATTGAAGGGTAAACACCAACTTGTTTTCTGCTGAAGGAGCCATGGCTTGAAGCTTGAGCTTGATGAGGAAAAGCTGTTAAGACTAAGAGACAGAGTGAGAAAGCAGACAAATACGTTAAGCTAAAAAGAGCCTCTCATGTTAATTGGGGACTTATGAGAGCAAATTTCCATATTAGGCAGTTTTTGAGTTCAGTGAGTTGTGTTTTTGGTTTAGAAGTAACAAGTTCTATCCTCGTGCCATAGGTGGTATTTTTAATGTTATTTATTTTTCTGTTTTTGATGTTCACGGTGAATCGAATTGAATTATAGAAATACATACGTAATAATTTAATAAACAAATACAAGGAAATGGGACTACTTTTATTTGGAGCTTTCCCTATTGTTTTGTCTAAAACTGACAGTGTAGACTATAAAAGGCAAGCAAATATTTGGAAAAACGGAAAGAAAAGTTGACCATGGGAAGATAATAGTTGATTTAGCAGGAAAATCGATGATGGATATCAATTAATATAATACAGGTTGAAATGAAGTTATATGAAAGAAGACAAATTATAAGAGAATATATTTGTTATACAAAATAAAGCATTATGAGATTGAGTTATACTTTTGGAGACCTTTGTTTTGTGCCAAGTGTGTTCATTTGGATGTGCAATGAATAATTGTATGCCAACGAGTTGTAAATCGTAATAATGATACTGATAATATAACCTATGTTTGTGTTGGCCGCAGTGTTTGATCTTAATTCTTAAGTTAAAGGAGTCCTTCTTGCTTCTGTGGAGCTTACCTCGCTGATTTGCCTGTAATGTTTGTAATACTTTCAATATATACAACAAACCATTGCTGACCATATATGAGATGGCTGAAATACTGTTTGCCATGATACTTTTGAGGATTATATTATGAACTCGTAAAAATTCAGAACATTATTTTAAAACTAATATAGAAGTTCTAAGTTCTTTCTGATGAGGATTCAATGTCATTTGGATTTACAATTGTAAATACTGAATACATGGCGTTGAGGGGTCTACAGTTAGCACATTGTTCAATGTTAACAAAGTTGTCAATGCCAGTTATTTGACATTCACAATATTTTTTTTATTTGAAAATTTTGCAGTTATACAGTATAATCGTTTCCGCATCTCCAATATTAGAGATAAATTGTGCTCTTTAGGAATTCTAGTTTCTTCATATATGATTGGTCACAGCAGCCACATAATTGATGTGGGGTTCTCTGCCATGATGATTCCTTTGTGTGCATTTGTTATTAATGGGAAAGTGTTACTTCGGAAGTTGTCTATAGAATGTCTTGGTAGTGGGCTTTAATTTAATACAAATTTCTATTTCCATTTGAGATTGAGGCATTGAAGGTTGAATACATTTATATAGGTTTAGTATTTGGTGTTTGTGGGTGACATACCAATGAATATTATTTATTGGAAATGGAACTACTTGCACAGCTCTAAGTGATAGTGATAACATCATTCTGAAATTTATCTTGTGTGCTTGCTTTTGGGATCATTTTAGTGTCTGTCCCATTGGTGTCCCAGGATTCATATGCAGGGAGCTAGGGCAATTTCAACATATTTGCTACTTTTTTTTTCTTGTTTGATGATTTTACCGGGTTTTTGGTAGTGAATGCATCAGTTTTACATCATGTAATGATTTTGAATATTTTCATTTCATCCCCTTACATTGGTAATTTTGTTGTTTCATTTTAATATGCTATAATACCTTATTATTTTCTTATGCAGGTTACATGGCCTCCAGCCTGAAACAGTTGGAGCTACTGAAGATATTTTTCAATAATTTGTATTTTAAGAACTTCCTTTAGCTTGAATATGTTTCTTATGGGTTAGCAAGTGTGGCGAAATGGTTTTTCATTCCAAATATATAAGAACATGGAGGAGACACGAGAAGATGCAGGGACGACAGAGCAAGGGCCATCTAATGTTAACGTATCATGGTGGCCTTCAGATTTTGTTGAAAAATTTGGATCTGTTGCTTTGGATTCTCAAGACGAGACAGTAAATAATAAAGGATCTCTTAGACTCTCTGATGAGGATGTTTTGTCACCTCTGAAAGCATCACAAATTCTCTGGCGCACTGGAATGCTTTCAGAACCAATACCAAATGGCTTTTATTCAGTTATTCCGGTGAGGATTGATGTATACATTACCTTCTTAATGCAGTGCCACTGTCTATTTAGATTTTAGATTGATATTGTTAGGATATAGAAATAGTGATAATTAGGAGTTTGTTTGAAGTTGTGTTCCTAGGTTGTTAGTAGTTGTATAGATGTATCTGTTTTGGCGATTCTGTTATTAGTTGGTTACCTTGGACCTAATCCCTATCCTAATGTATTGGAAGTCTTTAAACAGAGGTTTTCATCCCTTTAGAAATCATCTTTTGTAAAATTAGAAATTGAGTGGTGTAAACTATTGTAGGAGCGTATCCGCTCTCGTGTATCTTTTTATTTGGAGAGATTCTCTCCTATTATTTCTTTCTCTTTTCTAAATATTAGTGTTCTTCCTCTAACTTCTTGGAATTCAATTATTGAGTTCGTAACAGATATGGTGCTGTGCATTATGATGTGGTGTCAAAATTAACCCAAGGATCCAAGTACTAGCTTAGTATTACTAGTACAAAGCCCAAACCCACTAGCTACAGTAAGAGTATTAACCCTTATTACATAAGAAAAAAAATTAGGAAAATATAATGAAGTTAAGAAACATCTCCTTAGATTTCTTTCTCAATTAGATGACCATCTGATTTCACAATATATTCTGAGACAATCTAAAGCTAATCTAAATATATTCTAACAGAACTTATGTTTTATTCTGCATGTGAAAGGGTTCATAGACCCCTTGCAGCCTCACCAATGACAAAACAGGAAAGGGATCTTCTTGTTTATTCGTATTAATTCTTTCAAGGGCCAACTCACCTAAAAGCTTTAGCGATTAGATGAGGCTGAGGTTCAATTAAAAGTTATTTTATGTAAAAATTCTTCTTAGATTTTGGGCTTTAGGCTTAATTCCTCCCCACAAAATTGACTTGTAAGGTGAGGACTGTCCAACAATTAAAAGCACTATCTAGGTCATATCTCTAATCAATGGAGGATTTTCAATACATGTACGCTTAGGACTAAACATTTGAAGCATGGATTAATGTGAGTGCAATAACAAGGATCTATCACACCCTTTCACACAAAGGTTTGCACATCTGGAGCGTCGGCAAATGTGCATAGAATAATAGAGATCTTGGACCAATAACAAATTTAGGATGAACTCTGATAACAACTTAGAATTGGACTCGAGGCCTAACTCATCCTCATAAAACCGATTTGTATGGTGAGGATTGCCCAAACTTCATTAGCATCGCTTAGGTCTTATCTCTAGTCGATGTGAGACTCTCAACAATTCTTTTTAACCAAACAAAAAAAAAAAAAACTCCCTCTGGGAACCAAAGTTTTTTCTTTCTTTGTGTGCATATATCTTTATATATATATATATATATATATATATTATGAGTGTTATAAGAACAGTGATTTTTGTGAGTACAGGCAAGTAAGTGTTCAGATCATATTGTCTGTGGAAACAGCATTAGCGGTCTTCTGCAGCTACTTGGTATAATTATTTGTTTATATAAATGTAGGTGGTGGTTGACAATAGATGTTTATAATTAGTTGAGCTGAGGGTACAGTCACATGAGAAGGCTTAAGTTTTTATCGCTTAACAGAACATATTAACTGTGGTGGTTACAGCGAGCCAAATGTCTGTCTGATCATGTGCAAAGTAGTTGGTGTTTTCATATCATTAGAGTGTCCTGTCATTGATTGCTAAAGAAAGAATGGTATAATTTTGTACGAACAGGAAATTCAGTATATTCTTGAATATGGATCTGATTACGAAGTATATTATATGTGGAAGTATTGTTCTGCAATTTTTTAGAATATGGGCCACAATAACAATGGTACTGTCAATCAGATGAAGTTTCGTAATGGACGCTGATCATATTTCAGCACGCTATTAAATTTATCTAGTTTGTAAAGTTCTTTTGAATATTCAACTGTACATGCCATTTTTTACTTTGAGTTACAATGTTGTTCAATAACCTCTACTCATTCATGGATCATTGCACATGTTGTTTGAGTTTGTTGGTGGTGTCCCGGATCGTGATGTGCTATAATAATTATTCCATCTCATTATATTTTCATTAATTAATCTTATGATAATGTACAGGAGACAAGACTCAAGGAACTTTTTGATAGTATTCCTACCTTGGACGAGCTTCATGCTTTGGGCGGAGAGGGTTATAAGGCTGATATCATTCTCGTGGATTCAGTGAAAGATAAAAAACTATCCATGTTGAAGCAACTGCTTGTGACATTAGTTAAAGGGTTAAACTCAAATCCAGCTGCAATAATTAAGAAGATAGCTGGGTTGGTATGTATTTACTACATTTTTTTTATTTTAATGTGCAGGTCATGTTGTATACGAGGATGTCCTAATATATGTTTGTTGCCTTGTTGTCATTGTCAGATGAGTTTATTTTTTTTCACTATACAAGAATGTATTTTATAACTTCATTGTATGTTGTTAATACATTTCATTAAGTTGTCAAATAATTTCCATAATTGTCATAGACTCAGTTATAGAGTTTTCCAAGAACATTTTTATTTTAGATTTTTTTTGGCTGGGCTGAGTTATTTTTTTGCTTTCCAGTTTTAGCCAGCTGCAACTTTGATTTGAAGAAACATTTCATTATTATTATCAGTGCCAAGTCTGTTGGTGGGCATTACAGGGATTAAATCATTCACATGATAACCTTCTTTTAATTGCCTCCATCTATGATTTAGTTTATTTGCTAAGCATATTTATAAGTGTTTTGCATTTTTTTCCGACCTCTATTTTTGGACAGGTTTCTGATTTTTATAAGCGACCCAGTGTGGAAAGTCCAGCAAAAGCTGCGCTTGATGAAACCTCTCACATGTTTGAGAATCGAGGTGTCCAGATGCTGGGGCAAATAAAGCATGGTTCATGCCGTCCTCGAGCTATCTTATTTAAAGTATTAGCTGATACTGTAGGTCTTGAAAGCAGGCTCATGGTGGTAAGCTCTGATTGCTGTTGTCGGACTTAATTTTTGTTCAATACTCAGTATACTCTCTCCTGCTAGTTTGCTATTTTTTCAATGTAGTTGCATATTTACAATGTGTATCAAAAGAACTATTAGTAAATTTTCAATCTTGTTTACCAGTTAACTTCTCTCTTTTTACCTAGAGAGATAAGGACTTGATTTGTTGTGGTTGTTTTTGTTATTCAATTTTGTTCATCATCATTATCTAATTTTTGAAGAATATGTCTTGTACCATTGTTCTCTTTATAGGGCTTGCCAAATGATGGGGCTGTTGAATGTGTAGATTCATACAAGCATATGTCTGTGATAGTTGTATTAAATTCGGTGGAAATGCTGGTTGATCTTATGCGATTTCCGGGTCAATTGTTACCAAAATCAACCAAAGCAGTTTTCATGAGTCATATATCCGCAGCAGGAGAGAGCGATTCAGCAGAAAATGATTCTTGTGATTCGCCGTTAGAACCAAACAGTCCTTTATTTGGTGTTTCAGAGAGGTTAGTTCCTAACATGTTTGAAAACTGTTGCTATTGTTGCTTGCTTGGGCCTACTAGAGTTTTGTTCCCCTTCAGTTTGATTTTGTTCCCCCTAATTTCAATTGTACAATGTTGTTGTAGTTATTCAATTGCTGCAATTAATCTCTCTTGTTAGATTAAGGTAGAGGCATGTACGATTGTGCTACATAGTTTCCAAGCCATCAAATTCAATAACAAAGAGAACATGCGAAGCAAAATGAAAACATCTAAATCAAACTGATGGGGGACATGAATTATATCAAATAAGTGTTTAATAATTGAGGATAACACAGTTGCAAATGAGAATATGTGGAGCAAAATCAGAATTTAGTGAAACTCAGATGCCTAAAAGAGTCATAAGTCCTTCTACTTTTTGTTTCAACTTCTAGTGTTGCATTTACCATACAATTGTCCAGTTGATCTTATACTGTACATCTAGTCAAATATAACCTTCCTTTATTCTCGATAAGAAGTGAATTGTGAGATTATATGTACAAAACCATTAGGCCTCTATCATTATAGCTGTTCTTCCAGCTAATAAAGTTGTCCACTGATTGGTATTGGTTTTCTTTGTCCCCTCTTACAGTGCTGAGAAGGAGGAAAACCTTCAATTCCATAGAAGATATGAAGTATCTTCAAATGTAACAGGACTTTCCCTAAGAAATATGATGTTACGATCAAATAGCAGTTTGAGGTAATACTTTCCATTGCTTATCCAGATATGTTTCATGCTGGCCTTTTCCCATTGTTTTCATGTCAGTAGCAAATGTCTCCACATATAGTTTTTCTATTGTTAGGGTCAACTTTTTTATTCAATTGTGAAACTTTGTTTGACTAGAATCTCTAAAACATGCACTGTACCAACTATTTCTTGTTAAATGGTTCTGTCAATTATCTCAGTTTGTCTCATAGTGAACCCAATATTGCAACTGCATTTGGTCGGCGTAGTCGGAGAAAGATCATTGCTGAACAGAGGACAGCTAGTTCAAGGTTATTCATAATTCCTTTTATTTTTTTGGACTGATGACTGATGAGTAGGCATCTGTTAGGTTTAGGTTCAGTACACATGATCTGTATTATTCCTGACCTTGGTTTGGTATTTTTAGCCTCGTCAATCATAGTTTTTAGAAGCTTTTAGTGTGATTAATTATATAAAGCCTTTAACTTATCTTGGATGACAGTATAGGTATTTCTTGACTCTGGTTTGCTCTTTTTCTCCTGGTCTCTATCAGCATGTGAAGTTTGATACTGTTGATAAGCTAGAGCCTAGAGTGTTTGACAATTGACACTACAAGGCATAGCTGTAGATATTGTTGACACTAAAATTGATGCTAGGACATGCCATTTTTGTCTTTCTAACTGACTTATGTATATGTTATAATTTTGTCAACTCAGTGGCATTGGCATCTAAACGATCTCCAAATCATACATAACTTTAAATTTATTGTGAGTCCATGTGGATGGATAAGGCTTCTATAAAAGGAGCTTATTTCTAAACTAAGCAAGTAAAGGTGTATCATTCACCATTAGTTTGATTCAAAGGAGGAATCATAATCTTAACTCAATAAAATTTAAGGATTGATTGATGATACCCTTACTTTCTCTATCTCTCTATAGTATGTTCCCCCCCC